>VIAB01005014.1:32004-42715 GCA_009801035.1 Oophaga pumilio | reverse complement strand
GAAGATTACCTTACTCCAGTTCTCTATGGTCCAATCCTTATGATTTTTGGCAAACTTCATCCTGACTCTCCTTTGCTTCTCATTGTTGAAAGGCTTTTTTTTCTAGCTTTACATGACTGACTTGAGCCTGCATCTAGGAGCCTGTTACAAACTGTTCTTGCCATGCACTTCCCCCCAGCTGCCATTTGCCATTCCTTTTGTAGGTTACTTGATGTCATCTTGCCTTTCCTGAGTGACATTCGAATAAGACGACAGTCATCCCAGTCGTTTTCGCCCACTGCCGGTCTGTAGCTTTGTTGTCCCCAATGTCTGCTGCTTGACATTGTTGTACTGGACTGCCATCTTAGAAATTTTAATGATGGAGGCAACATGATGCTACCTGTATCCCCTTGCTAGCAAAATCAGAATTGAGCCCTTCTTTTCCTCACTCAAGACTTTTCTTTTCAACTCTTTTGACATGGTTACTCAAGTAGTTCCTTGTACTAAACTTCTATCTTGTACAGTGGGTACGGAAAGTATTCAGACCCCTTTACATTTTTCACTCTTTGCTTCATTGCGGCCATTTGGAAAAATTCAAAAAAGTTAATTTTTTTTCTCATTAATGTACACTCTGCACCCAATCTGGACTGAAAAAAACAGAAAGGTAGAAATTTTTGTAAATTTATTAAAAAAGAAAAACTGAAATATCATATGGTCATAAGTATTCAGACCCTTTGCTCAGACACTCATGTCTATATAGGACCTCACAGCAGCCAGTGCCTCAGAGAATAGTGCTAGAAAGGAGATCTCACATCCCACCTGAACTAAGGGGATTCCAAATTGCTTTCAGACCGACCGACTCCAGCACCATCTGTACTCAGTGCCATGGACACTTTGCCTGCAAAAACTGTGAGGAAAGCTTTGGAAACTGCATCTGACTGTGTCTCCTCAAGTCCTTCCTGCAAAACATACTCCACTCTGCTACATCTTTCAGCACCACTACTCTCTATACCATCTCTTTGCCCTGGAACAAGCTTCACTTGTGGGAAGCTATTCCAACTCTGCTGCATCACACAATCTGTCCCAGAGGATCTGCACTGCAGCGCTTGTCACCTCTGACCAGAAACCACAGGTGGCGTGACAAATACCTTACTACAAACTATCATCCCCTGTACATATTCCCCTTTTATTGGACGCCTAGGGCCACAGACCAGGTGACTGCCGCTGTGACACATCTCCTTTAAGACACAGGGCCTGTACCGAGTATCCCACTGCCCTGGCGGGTGATCCAAGTGCATGTTCATAAAATGTCTAAGCATGCAACTGGTATTAACATTTCTGAGATTTTTCTCTCGGCTAAAGGTCCTTCCGCACTGTTTAGAGATAACTTTTGCCTCATTAATAGGATTTCGGTCCAAAAAGTAAAACACTGGACTCTTCCTACTATGGTATCAATTTTCAGGGCTTGCACGCTGTGCAAATTTGACCGTCTGGCCAAGCTGTCCTGCAACTCTCTTTTTGTTGTATAACACCTTTTTGGACTGCTACGGGCCTGCCAGATAACCGCTGATGAGATGTCAATGCCTGCTGAGGATCCTTCTCCTCTTCTGAGCTATTGCCAGCGGCACCCTCTTCCCCAAATGGATGCCAATCCGTGTCAACAACTGGGTCATCCATCACCTCCTCTTCAATGTAATCTGGGGCACCTGAGTTTCATGAGGGTCGGATTCTGGCTCAGTAGACTGCGAGGGAAATGTAGTGCACTGGGTGAATGTACCTGCAGAATCATCTAGCAGTGGCTGTGCATCATGATGTGCACTTCATCTCTGATTCATGCTGGACTGGGGAATTGAGGATTTGACTTCATAACCCAGGCATGGTATGTGAAAAGAACTCCATGGACTAATCTGAAGTATCGGCTGACACTTCCTTCCCTTTTGGTGGAGGTGAAGCACACAAGGAAAGGTATTGTTTCTGACCAGGAGCCAGCACTGACGACTCAGTCCTTGCATTTTTTGAAAGTTCAGAATAGGAGGCGTTATACAAAATAATGGAAACACCTAACGTTTGGGCATCATCATCTTCGAACATGTTATAAACCTGCAACCGTGACATATGGTAATGTTTTGTAGTTGATTATTTGTGTTATGTCATATGTGTATGTAAATTAACTGTTTGTTTTGCATAATTGTAAGAACATTGATGAGAAACTGATACCAATGGCAGACCTCTCTGATTTTCAAAGAGGCAAAATTGATGGTGCCTGGATGGCCGGCGCTAGTGTAACCAAAAGTGCCCGAATGCTTGGCGTGTCAAGAGGTACTGTCTCCAAAGTAATGACTGCGTTAGAAAGAGAAGGAAAAGCATCCGCAGTAAGGCACAGGTCCGGCCGAAAGTCGAAGTTGACTGAGAGAGACCGTCGAACTATAAAGCGAATTGTGAGAGAGGATCGCAAGACCACGGCTAAGAAAATCACTGCTGAGCTCAATGAACACAGACAGAGCCCAGTTCGCTTCGTCTTGAGCTGCACAAATCTGGATTCCACGGAAGAGCTGCAATTCGAAAACAACTGCTCTCAATGACAAATGTTTCCAAGCATTTAGAGTGGTGTAGAAACCTCCAGAATTGTTCCCTCGACCAGTGGAAACATGATATTCTCAGAAGAATCATCGTTTACCCTGTTTCCTATCTCCGCCTAAGTGTACGTTTGTAGACAGCCGAAAGAAGCATTCCATCCAGACTGCCTTCTCCCAAAGGTTAAACATGGCGGAGGTTCTGTGATCTTCTGGGGTGCTCTTTCATGGAGATCCGCGGGGCCAATGATATCACTTCATAGAAGAATTAACAGCCGCGATTATTTAGGCATTTTGGCAGACCAAGTGCATCCTATGGTTCAAGCACTGTTCCCGGAGGGAAACGCCATCTTTCAGGATGATAATGCACCAATTCATAAAGCTAGAATCGTTAAATCATGCCACGAGGATCATTCTAATGAAGTTGAGCATCTCATCTGACCCACACAATCTCCAGACCTCAACATTAAAGAGCATTTATGTTCGATTTTAGAGATTCAAGTAAAACGTCGATTGCCGCCGCCATCGTCGCTCAAAGAACTGGAGGGTGTTTTAACTGAAGAATGGACTAAAATTCCTTTGGAAACAATTCACACCTTGTATGAATCCATACCTCGGCGAATTGAGGCTGTAATCGCTTACAAAGGTGTACCTACACCATATTAAACTAACTTTTGTTGAGGTTTCCAGGTGTTAACTTTACATTATTTTGTCCAACCCCTGTAGATGGAGTGGTTTTCGGCAATGTAAGCCAAAATCTGTTCCTGATGCCCAGACTTTAAAAGCTATTTACCTACTCCCAGTAAGGGAGCCTTCCAGCCCATCTTCAGCCCGAAGACTCTTTATGATAGCACACTATTTTCAGGGCAAGCGATCTCCTGTATAGTCCAAAAATTTTTATAAATGTCCATATATATTTCAGGAGGCAGACACTGACGCTCTCAGGCTCAGTCTGGATTACCCAATAATCTAACAAGATAGAAAAGGGGTACTGTATCACCATTTAGAAGGTATATATAGTATAGTGAAAATATAATAAATCTCCGTATATATTTCAGGAGGCAGACTCGTACGCTCACAGGCTCAGTCTGTATTGCACAATAATATAAAAATCTGAAAAAGGGTACTGTTTCACCAGATACAAGGTATATATGGTATAGTGAAAATATTCTAAATCGCAGTATATATTTCAGAAGGCAGACTCGGTCACTCACAGGCTCAGTCTGGATTACTTCAGAATATAATAAGAAAAAGGGGTACTGAATCAACAGATAGCAGGTATATATAGTATAGTGAAAATATTCTTAATCTCCATATATATTTCATGAGTCAGACAAAGACGCTCACAAGCTCAGTATGGATTACACAAGAACATAAAAAAAAGCAGATCCGCAAGAAATAATCACACATGTGGCCCAATGTTCCCGGTGTCAATGATGCACTTAGAGTGGTGGGTGGAGGAGGACTTTATGACTAAAAGGGTACTGTATCACAAGCGTCCAGCTGTATACAATCTAGGAGTCATTGTAAATCTCCGGATATATTTCCGGAGTAACAGACAGACTCTCACAGGCTCAGTATGGATCACACCAGAATATAATAAGAAGAAAAAGGCGTACTGTATCCACAGATCCCTGGTGTATATAGTATAGTGAAAATATTCTAAATCTCAGTATATTTTTCAGGAGGCAGACTGATGCTCAAAGGCTCAGTATGGATTACACAAGAATCTAAACAGTATGTGGGTGTAGGAGGGGGGTTTTGGCATCCCAGATAGGGAGGTGGCAAAAATGCCATATGATGAGGTGTCTAATAGACGTAAAGCAGCTGCAAATGGATGAATTGGAGAAGTATGAGGAAGAGGAGGCCAAAAAAGGGGTACTGTATCACCAGATAAAAAGTAGTATAGTGAAAATATTCAAAATTTCCGTATATATTTCAGGAGGCAGACACTGATGGTCACAGGCTCAGTATGGATTACACAATAATATTAAAAGATGAAAAAGGTGTACTGTTTCAGCAGATACCAGGTATACATAGTATAGTGAAAATATTCAAATTCTCATTATATATTTCTGGAGTCAGCCACTCACGCTCTCAGGCTCAGTATGTATTACACAATAATATAAAAAGCTGAAAAGGGGTATTGTTTCACCAGATACAAGGTATATATAGTATAGTGAAAATATTCTAAATCTCCGTAAATATTACAGAAGGCAGACTCGGACGCTCACAGGCTCAGTCTGGATTACACCAGAATATAATAAGAAAAGAGGTACTCAATCAACAGATAGCAGGTATATATAGTATAGTGAAAATATTCTTAATCTCCATATATATTTCATGAGTCAGACAAAGACGCTCACAAGCTCAGTATGGATTACACAAGAATATAAAAAAGCAGATCCGCAAGAAATAATCATACATGTGGCCCAATGTTCCCGGTCTCAATGATGCACTTAGAGTGGTGGGTGGAGGAGGACTTTATGGCAAAAAGTGTACTGTATAACAAGTGTCCAGCTGTATACAGTCTAGGGGTAATTGTAAATCTCACTATTTATTTATTGAGTAACAGACAGAGGCTCACAGGCTCTGTATGGATTAGACCAGAATATAAAAAGTAGGAAAAGGGTAATGTATTAGAATCGTACAGATGGATACAGGGTTGGGGAAATTGTAAATCTCCGCATATTTTACCAGAGTCAGACACTGGCTCTCACAGGCTCAGTATTGGTCAAACCATAATATAAAAATTAGAAAAATGGTAATGTATTAGAATCATACAGCTCTATACAGTGTTGGGGAAATTGTTAATCTGCGTATATATTTCAGGAGTAACCCAAACGGTCAGAGGCCCAGTCTGGATAACACCAGAATATGAAAATCGGAAAAAGTGTACTCTATCAGTAGTGCACAGCTGTATACAGTGTTGTGGGAATTGTAAATCTCAGTATATATTTCAGGAGGCAGACAGTGACGCCCACAAGCTCAGTATGGATTACAAATAATCACACATGTGGGCCAATGTTCCCGGTATCAATGATGCACTTAGAGTGGTGGGTGGAGGAGGACTTTATGGCAAAAAGGGTACTGTATCACAAGTGGCCAGCTGTATACAGTCTAGGGGTAATTGTAAATCTCCGTATATATTTCAGGAGTAACAGACAGACTCCCACAGGCTCAGTATGGATCACACCAGAATATAATAAGAAGAAAAAGAGGTACTGTATCACCAGATACAAGGTAGTATAGTGAAAATATTCTAAATGTCTGTATATATTTCAGTAGGCAGACAATGACGCTCACAGGTTCAGTATGGATTACCCAAGAATATAATAAGAAGAAAAATGGTTACAGACTCACCAGATAGCAGGTATATATAGTATATTGAAAATCCTATTTATCTCCATATAAGCAGTTTACCTACTCCCAGTAAAGTGAGCATTCCAGGCCTTCTTGAGCCAGAAGACTCTTTATGATAGCACACTAATTTCAGGGCAAGCGAGCTCCCGTTTAGTGAAAATATTCTAAATCTCTGTATATATTTCAGGAGGCAGACACTGATGCTCACAGGCTCAATATTGATTACACAAGAATCTAATAAGAAAAAGGGGTACTGTATCACCAGATACAAGGTATATATAGTATAGTGAAAATATTCTAAATATCCGTATATATTTCATGAGGCAAACTCTGACGCTCTCAGGCTCAGTATGTATTACAGAATAATATAAACAGATGAAAAAGGTTACTGTTTCACCAGCTACAAGGTATATATAGTATAGTGAAAATATTCTACATCTACGTATATATTTCAGGAGGTAGACTCTCACACTTACAGGCTCAGTGTGGATTACACACGAATATAAGATGAAGAAAAAGGGTTACTGTATCAGCAGATACAAGGTATATATAGTATAGTCAAAATATTCTAAATCACCTTATATATTTCAGGATGCAGAAAATGACGCTCTCAGTGGCAAAGTATGTGTTAGGGTCTGCGGAACGCACCAAATATGAGATGTGGAGAGGTGCGTTCGCAGCCCGGGGTCCACCGTGCAGGCGGAGCCTGCTGCTAGTAAAATGGCGCAAGAAGCAAACTCTGTTATCCCGCAGAGTCACCAAAATAAACGCCGTAACGCGCTGTGGCAATATGTGCGAACTCTGTTAATCCACAGAGCCGCTAGAAGGAGTGCCGCAGCGCTATATGGCGATGTGTGCGAACTCACTTAACACCACTGAGTCGCAAAATAAACACGCTAGGGCGCTGTCTAGCGTTGAAAGCGAACCCTGTTAAGTCACAGAGCCGCTGAGACAAACTTCTGTGTCCTGTCAGGCACCAAGGTACACAGTGAACAGCTAAGCGAACATAGAATGTGATCATGCGCTAATGTCCTCGCGGGAGTCACTCGCAATCTATGGCGTCTGAACGTCAGGCCCTGAATATGGCAATCAAACTCCTCACCGGTTATGCCGGCAATCTAGGGAATCTAGTACACCGACCCTGACCAGCTAGCATACCAAACTTCTCACCGATTAAGTCGGTATTCTAGGGGCTTATTTCAGCCAGGCCCTAACCACACACACACATGACCACACTGGCGCTAAGCATATAATGATTGATATTAGCGCATGGCGGCCCAGCCATGCCACCCTTTTATAGCAACAGCTACAGGACCTGCCAGAAACAAGGACCAATGAGAAACTGTTCCAAACACATGTAGTTTCAGGACCTTCCTGGCGGACCAATAGGAGCTGCTGCAGTACCTGAACATGTGACCCCTGATCTCCAATGAGAGATCTTACCCTGGGCATGCTCAGAAGGGGAAACGCAGGACTTCGTCCCAAAAGTGTCTTCTCCAGCACTGGCTATAATAGCAGATCCAGGAGAGGCAGCAGCAAGTCCCTGCACAGTACTGGAATGGGCAAGACGCTGTGACCGACGTCTCTGCTGAGCAGGCTCCACTGCGGCCAGGGATGAATGGGTGACCGCAGCGGGACTGGTTGGAGACTCCCCTTGTGCAGCAGCAGGAAGTCGAACCCTAACAGTATGTATTACACAATAATATCAAAAGGGTACTGTTTCGCCAAATACAAGGTATATATAGTATAGTGAAAATATTATAAATCTCTGTATATAATTCAGGAGGAGCATACACAGTCAGAGCCACAGTCTGGCTTACACCAAAATATGCAAATCAGAAAAGTGTACAGTATCGGTAGCGTCCAGCTGTATACAGTGTTGTGGGAATTGTAAATGTCCGTATATATTTCAGGAAGAACACACACAGTCAGAGGCCCAGTCTGGCTAACACCCGAATATGAAAATCAGAAAAGTTTACTCTATCAGTAAAGTACAGCTGTATACAATGTTGGGGGGAATTGTAAATCTCCATATATATTTCAGGAGGAACACACACAGTCAGAGGCCCATTCTGGCTAACCCCAAAATATGAAAATCAGAAAAGTGTACCGTACCAGTAGCGTCCAGCTGTATACAGTGTTGGGGGAATTGTAAATTTCCGTATATATTTCCAGAGTAACACCCACAGTCAGAGGCCCAGTCGGGCTAACATCCGAATATGAAAATCAGAAAAGTTTACTCTATTAGTAGAGTGCAGCTGTGTACAGTGTTGGGGGATTTGTGAATGTCCGTATATAATTAAGGAGGAACACCCACAGTCAGAGGCCCAGTCTGGCTAACACCCGAATATGAAAATCAGAAAAGGTTACTCTATCAGTAGAGTACAGCTGTATACAGTGTTGGGGGGAATTGTAAATCTCCGTATTTATTTCAGGCGGAACACACACAGTCAGAGGCCCAGTCTGGCTAACCCCATAATATGAAAATCAGAAAAGTGTACTGTATCAGTAGTGTCCTGCTGTATACAGTGGTGGGGGAATTGTAAATCTCCGTATATATTTCTGGAGTAACACCCACAGTCAGAGGCCCAGTCTGGCTAACACCCGAATATGAAAATCCGAAAAGTTTACTCTATCAGTAGAGTACAGCTGTATACAGTGTTCGGGGGAATTGTAAATCTATATATATATTTCAGGAGGCAGACTCTGACGCTCACAGACTCTGACGCTCACAGGCTCAGTCTGGATTACACAAGAATATAATAAGAAATAAAAGGGGTACTGAATCAGCAGATAGCAGGTATATATAGAAAACTAGATCTGAACTGAAAAAGTAAGTTGATGTGTATGCAAAATGTAAATGCATATTAACACATGACCATTACACAGAAAAACAGGCACAAAAAACAAATGTCCTAAAATAAAATAAATAAAACATTTTTTGCAAAAATTGCATGAAGGTAGTAATAGCAGGTATATATAGTATAATCAAAATATTCAAAATCTCAGTACGTATTTCAGGAGGCAGACACTGACGCTCACAATCTCAGTATGGATTACACAAGAATATAAAAAGCAGATCCGAAAGAAATAATCACACATGTGGGCCAATATTCCCGGTGTCAATTATGCACTTAGAGTGTTGAGTGGAGGAGGACTGTATCACAAGCGTCCAGCTGTATACAGTCTAGGGGTCATTGTAAATCTCCGTATATATTTCCAAAGTAACAGACAGACTATCAGAAGCTCAGTATGTATCACACCAGAATATAATAAGAAGAAAATGGGGTACTGTATCACGAGATACAAGGTAGTATAGTGAAAATATTCTAAATGTCTGTATATATTTCAGTGGGCTGACAATGACGCACACAGGCTCAGTATGGATTACCCAAGAATATAATAAGAAGAAAAAGGGTTACTGACTCATCAGATAGCAGGTATATATAGTATATTGAAAATATTCTTAACCACCTCTAAAATTTCATAAGGGCCAATAAACTTGGGATGCAACTTAGCAGAAAGGAATCCTCAATCTAATATTCTTGGTGGATAACCATACCTTATCCCCCACCTGGTATGCCGGCCCCACAGAATGTCGTTTATCCACAAAAAAGTTATACTTGCCCCAAGCCTCCCCAATGTTTATCTGAACCTCCCTCCAGATGTCCCCCAACTTCAAAAAGGCCGACTCAGCCCCTGCACACCCCAAATCAAGCCAGGAAAAATCACCAAAGTGAAGGTGAAACTCATAGTTGCAGAATAACGGGGAAGTACCAGTTGACTGATTCACAAGATTATTGAACACAAATACTGCCATGGGTACTGCAGAGCACCAATTGTCCTGTCTGGAAGTAGAAAGACACGGCAATTTCTGCTCCAAAGACTGATTAGTCCTTTCGGTCTGACCGTTGGTCTCGGGATGGTAGGCCAATAAAAAGGTCAGACTTATACCCTGACTTTTACCAATGGTAGAAAAAGGAACCTGTTTGCTGAACCTATCAACAACTACCCAGATCACGGTTTTGCCATTAGAGGGAGGAAGATCGGTGATAAAATCCATGGAAAGATGAGTCCACGGTCTATCTGGAATTGGCAGTGGCACCAATTCCCCGGGCGGCCGGTTACGAGAGGAGTTAGCTCAAGCACACGTTTCACAGGAAGACACAAACTCAGTCTAAGTCAGTTTTTTCTGTAAAAGAGTATGAGACGTGACAAGGGCCTGATGTTCTAATATAAGAACACTGGGCGCACTAAGTATCTAAATAGTGTAGGGAGGTGTGAATCGGCAGAAAAAATTACCAATGAATGAAAAAGAGTAAGACCTACCGTATAAAACGCACACTACACCAACCAAAATATACGTATCAAAATACAAAAACCTTTATTGGCACACAAAAAGTGAAATATTAAAACATAATTAAAAACAAAATGAGACAACCCGTTCAAGGGCCCGCCACATGAAAAGTATATATATAACCAGGTAATATGAGTTAGTCCATATCATCAATACAAAATGCACAACATATGTCAGAAATGTACAATACAATAATATGATGCAATAATATGATTCAATATAAAAATATGGTGCATAGATATCAATACCACCCCTAGCTCAATATCAATAATTTTGGAGACCCTGTATGGACACAGTCAATGATAGTAGTAATACTTAGGGCACCCACAAAAGAGAGCAAGGAGTCAATGCATGGATGAAAGGTCAAAAGCCGTAGTGCAAGACAGGACTAACAGTGTATCCATATCAAAAAACTGACCGGCACATCCAAACTTAGATT
>VIAB01005014.1:16017-26679 GCA_009801035.1 Oophaga pumilio | reverse complement strand
TTTGCAAGCTATAGCGCTACAGTGTGCTACCTTTTTTTCTTAACAGTGTATCCAGACATGTCGTCCCCATGTAATAGGGGCACTAAATATTTACCCAGATAAGAAACCCCACGATAGGGAAATAAGTAGGCAGGCAGGACCAAAAACGAGGACCCCAGAAAGTGGTCCCATGCGTTCCGCCGTAGCTAGTACGGCTTCATCAGGGAAGGTGAATCAGTGTAGCCAAAAGCAGCTATAAATACCTGGTTAATCCATGACACAAGGACCTGCAGGTGTGAGTCATGTGTTCACTGACAAAGCGGAAGTGGGCAGTACTGCACGGAGGAGTGAGCAGACGTCTCTGCATCACTAAACACATCACGCCTGCGTTCTGTAGAACACAAGGCGTGTGTGCTGACTACCATTCAGGCAAGGAGATTAATCAGAGCGTATTTGCTAGTTTTGACACTGGGAATGTAATCCTCTGTGTGCCAAATGATCCTGGGAGAAGACAAACAGGGTATAACACACAGGGAGAGTGACCACCAATCGAAACCAATGCTCAATCAGACACACACAACAATCAGATGGAAAACCAAAAAAGGATAGATTTTATGCAGAATCTTTATTGTTTGTGAACCATAAACATGAGGTGTAATTTTACAAAAAAAAGAGGGGGAACAGCAAAAGCCGATCAGGATTGCAAGGAGAAAGAAATCACAAGACATGAGCCAGGCAGAGAACTGCCTCTAAGCTGTACATCCCCAAACGAACCTGAAAAGTGAAATAGTCAGATAATAGGAAAAGACAAAATATGCCAAAGAAAATCATAATCATAATGGTTTAGATATTCATCCATGACATCTATACAGTACCAAGGGATATGCTGGAGAAACAGAAAGATAAGTATGTACAGTGATCCCTAGCAACTTGAAGTATCCATGTAATTGAGATTTGATTCAAATGGATAAGCGTTCTGGCAGTGGCACTAAACCTGAAATACGTATCCCAAAAGTAATCCCTAAACCATAATATGGGAAGGGGAAAGAAAAGTTGGGGGTTGGGGGGATATTTATATGTGTGCATGTCCACGAAACGAGCCAGAACCCAAAAGGGTACAAAAAGAGTCCCCACCATAGTCGGCACCCAACTCTCAAGTATCAGGCTTACGAAGCCAAAAAGCCATATTAATCCCAGACAGGAACATCCAGTAGAGAAACAATGAGAAAGTGTAACAATAGTAATGGGACGATGTCCATACAGTTAAAGGTCTCCAAAGCAAAACTAATGAATAGAAGAAGCATCTGATCCCCAAAACCTCCATTTAAGGGGGATCAAAAGATGTTACATCAAATCAACCCTAATGTACATGTTGATAAATAACTATCCAAACCCAACAAAAGATATAATCAGTAGTCCAAAGCCTGCTCCCAGGATCTGGGGCCTGATGTTCCACTGAAAAAACCCGCATCTTCTGTGTCAACCTGGAAACTTGATCAGCTAAGTTACCAAGCGGATCCATGACCAGAGAAAAAAAAATGCAAAATCCCGTTTAAATGTGTGGTCAGCTATAATGTAATGAGCTGCTATAGTGCATAACAGTGTAACCTCCATCAGGGGGTGCTGGTGATGGAAGAGATGTTACACACACACAGAGTAATAACACAGAGCAGCCGCACAAGTGCCACCAGAAAAGAAAGAGTGGTCAGACCAGCTGAAGTCAGCAACTGTCAGGAGCAGAAGTACCAAAGAAGACAGCAAAAACAAACTCTGGACTGGATCATGACACTTTTTTTTCCAACTTGCCCTCCAACTCATATGAGGATATTGAACATTATTGTGTACATATGGAGTAGCCGTTGGATCTTATTAATATATTTGACCTTATGGCTGTTTTGAATTTCATTGTGCTGCTCCATATATTTAACCCTTTTGAATTATTTAAGGTTACACATGCATGGATAAAATTTGCTTGTTACTAAATTCTGATTTTTGCACTCTATCCCAGTAAATCTTGGATTATTTTTGTTTTCTCTATATCTAACTCTTGATGAACTAATTAGGGTTTGGGATGCATGCGTGATCAAGTATTTAGTTTGCACTTTAACTGAGTGGCATTGTATTGCACTTTTAACTTTTGCCATACTTTTACCGTGTAAACCCCTTTGTTTCCTGCGTTTGGTAGTGCTACTTTATTTATACAATTTTAATTTGATTGTATTAATAAACTTCCTTTTATGGTTAAATATACTCTTTAATCCTATCTTGCTTTAATTATATTAGGTGTTAATAGATGTGCCGTTTCTGGGAAGCTGCGGGCTGCTATTTTTAGACTGGGGGCCAATATCCATAGCCCCTTACCAGCCTGAGAATACCAGCCCCCAGCTGTCTGCTTTAGCAAGGCTGGTTGTCAAAAATGGGTGGACAGCATGCCATTTTTAAAAATTATTTATTTAAATAATTAAAAAATATGGTGTGGGAACCCCTCTATTCTTGATAACCAACATTGTTGAAGCTGACAGCTGAGAGTTTCAGCCCCCAGCTGTGCGTTTTGCCTGGCTGGTTATCAAAAATACAGGGGAATCCACGCCTTTTTTAAAAAATAATTTATTTACAGCACAGGAGCTGGCTAATGAATACTCCCATCAGCCTCTCCTGCTCTCGCTGTTATTAGCAGCAGCAGGCGTCAGATGATGGGAGCAGTAGTGCCATCCACTGACACCAGTGACCTGAGGTAAACATTATACCTCCGATCACAGCTGAGCGCTCACGCTGTCTTTTGACATCATGGAAACCGTGGCTCTCTGACCGGCGTAACACTGGATTTTCAGGCCCCCCATTCAAGTGAATGGGTTTCAAGTTCGGGTTCGGATCTGGGTACTGTTCTGGTACCCAAATTTTTTGTAACTGTTCAGCCGAACCCGCCGGACCTGAACATCCAGGTGTTCGCCCATCTCTAATGAAGACTATTTAGATGTTGCTTAATTTTAAATAAAGGATGCAAACAATAAAAACATAAATTCTGTAAATAGGTGTAGATATTCTTTACATTATATTTTCAAGCACATGCATTTGTTTATATTGCATTTGATAACGACTTCTTACTCATTCCATCCCAAGTCCTTGCTTTCTACAACTGTAGCCAAAACTGTACAAATTCACATTTGTCTGAGAAAATGGTCACAATGCTTTGTCTGTAAATTGTACTAAGTCTATACTGAATTATATTTACTCTGTATTATGAATGAGTAAACCCTGTTTCATTCATTCATGAGCAAGCTTTCACTAGTCTCAGAATAATACAAGCAACTTGCCCAGCAATGTTACCATGTGTCAGAATTGTCTAAGAACTGCTTCCTGTGCTGGTAATTATATTTCTGCATTATTCGATTCACAGAAAATAGTGTCATATTGCTAGGATTACTTTTGGAAAGGTGGGAGACTAACAGCAATGATAAAAGCCACTTGCAGTACAGGAAGCGACAGCTGAGCTCCATTCTGTAGAATGGAACAATGTTGCAGAGCTCTGATCAGCCAGTGAACAAGAGCGCTGATTTACAAGTAAAGCATTGTATTTTTTTCACTTCTGTGTTTGATTCAAAAATATATGTAAAATAACGATGAAAGGATTTGTCCTCAAATAGCTAAAATACGTCTACTGTTTTGTCCAAAATAATCACATTATCCGTTCAGTATTTATCTGGTATTGCGTTGAGTTTCATTAACTTTACATATAACAAGCTGAAAGATAAACATGGCAAGGATTCTGGAAAATAAATATGATATTTCTTTTTTTCTGGACAACCCTTTAAATATTTGTTTTCTCTGAATTGAAGTACTCTCTCAGTTGCTCTGTGTAAAAAGAGAACACCTCAGACTCTTGCTAGTTTTCTTTTTTTTTACACCTTTGTGTCCTCATTTAGCCAGATTGCTGTCTGAACAGCTGAAAAGTATTAAATTCTCTTCGTCCTGTTCCAGCTTTTTGTGCTATATCAATTTTTGCTATGGGACTAAATATAGAAGTATAAAACTTTTGTTTTATGTGAGAAAAAGAAAGCAAAAAGTACAACAAAAGGATCGGAATTACTGTATTTTTCGGGCAATAAGACGCAGTTTTTTCCCAAAAAATTTAGGAGGAAAATGGGGGTGCGTCTTATAGTGCGAATGCAGGCTTACCAGGGGGTTGCAGCAGTAGTGTAGCAGTGGAACCAGCAGCAGCAGAGGCGGTGGGTGGTGAGGAGTGCACCTGAGCAGGGTCCCTTTCTCAGAATGCCGGAGGCAGAAATATGTCCACGCCACGGCCCGGTGTCCATGCCGCGGCCCGGTGTCCACGCCACTGCCTGGTGTCCACGCCGAGCAGAGCCGAGTGCATCACTGGTTTCCCATGGCTTCAGGAAAATGGCCGCCGAGATTTCCTGAAGCCTCCGGTGGGCCACGGCTTCAGGAAGATAGCAGCAGGGAAACCGGTGATGCACTCGACTCTGCTTGGTGTGGACACCGCGTCGTGGCGTGGACACTGGACCGCAGCGTGGACACCAGGCCGTGGTGTGGACACATTTCTGCTTCCGGCATCCTGTGGAAGGGACCCTGCTCCATGCTCTGCCTCACCGCCAACACCAGACCCACAGAATCGCACCCCTGGACAGCAGCATTGCCCTATTTCTGTGATCGCCGGCTTCCTGAGGAAGGGACCATGCCTCCTATGACCCCGCTGTACCACCGCTGGCCCTCAGGTAACATACCTTAAATTCGGACAATAAGATGGACTCACATCTTATAAAAATCTTTTTTCTGCTATTTTCCACCCCAAAATTTGGGGTGCGTCTTATGGTCCAGTGCGTCTTATAGTCCAAAAATATGGTAATACTTATACTTTTTTTTGTTCTACTCTAGATTCTCTGCTACAATAATTTTTGCATTTGGAATTACATTATTACTGCTCACAGTGGGGCATACTTATTAGAGCTGTTAAATTTTTAGACAACATAAACATAGGCTAGACCAGGGGTGGGGAACCTTTTTACAGCCGGGGCCATTTGGAAATTTCTACCGTCATTCGGGGGCCACACAAAAATGATCACCTTGAAAATTACCCCGGTATATTTAGTCAAACAATTAATTACGGTAACTCACCCTTAATGTGACGGCTGTATCTGCTTCTCTTTGTGCTGCTGTGATGTGTTACTGATCATGTTGCTTCTCAGAGCTGCTTTTCCAGGTTTGTGTCGGCCTGGAGAGCTGTTAACATTTTGTCATAAGTTTTGTAAATCATATACATCCCATAGGAGATGCTGGGACTACTGTATATACATCACATAGGAGACACTGAAACAGCTGTATTGCACCACATAAGAGATGATGGGACTGTTATATAAGCATCATATAGGATACACTGTGACTGCTGTCTATACATCACACAGGAGATGCTGGGACTGCTGAATATACATCACATAGGAGACACAGTGTCTGCTGTATATACATCACATAGGAAACACAGGGACTACTGTATATACATCATATAAGAGACACAGGGACTGCTGTATACATCACACAGGAGACGCTGGGACTGCTGTATATACATCACACAGGAGACGCTGGGACTGCTGTATATACATCACATAGGAAACAGGAACTGCTTTATATACATCACACAGGAGATACTGAGACTGTTGTATATACACCACATAGGTGACTGCTGTATATACATCACATAGGAAACACAGGGACTGCTGTAAATACATCACACAGGAGATGCTGGGACTGCTGTATATACATCACATGGCTGGGGGGACTAGACATCACTGAGGGGCTATATACATCACTTGGAAGCTTAGACATTACTGGGGGTATATATATCCCTGGGGGAATATACATCACTGGTGGAGTCATATACATCACTGGGGGCTATGTACAGCACTGGGGCTATATAAATCACAGGTGGGGGGATATACAGCACTGCAGCCATATACAGTACTCAGTGGGATATACAGCATTTCTGGGGCAAAAGTATCACTGGGGAATATACATATCACTTGGGACACTTACAGCCCTGGGGGGATATACAGCACTTGGGGAGGGTGCATATACAGCACTGGGGGAACAGGCATCGCCAGGAAGGCACATAGATCACCAGCTGGGGCTCATAGATCTCCAGGGGGTGGCACAGAGATCATAGGGGGCACATCGCTGGGGGACACATAGCTGGAAGGGACAGAGATCACAGGGGGCACATGGATCACATGGTAGCTCAAATATCACATGGAGGTACATAGCAGGGGGCACAGGGATCACAGGGAGCACATAGATAACAGAGGGGCACAAAGCTGGGAGCCACAGATCACAGGGCTGCACAAAGCTGGGGGCATAGAGATCACAGGGGGAAGCGAGATCACTGGGGTCACATAGCTGGGGGTCACAGAAATCACAGGAGCTACAGAGATCACAAGTGGGCACATAGCTGGGGGCACAGAAATAACAGGGGGACCAGAAATCACAGTGGGCACATAGTTGGGGCGCACAGAGATCACAGGGTTACACATAGCTGGGACCACAGAAATTACAGTGGGGCACAGAGATCACAGGGAGCAAATAGCTGGGTGACACATAAATCACAGGGGGCACATAGCTGGGGCACAGAGGTCACACGGGGCACAGAGATCACATGGGGGCACATAGCTGGGATGCACACAGATCTCAGGGGGGAAAATAGTTGGGGGCACAGAGATCACAGTGGGCATATAGCTGGGGCCACAAAGATCACAGAGGGGACACAGAGATCACATGAGGGCACATAGCTGGGAGGCATAGAGATCACAGGGGTGCATATGCAGTACAGACCAAAAGTTTGGACACACCTTCTAATTCAAAGATTTTTCTGTATTTTCATGACTATGAAAATTGTAGAATCACACTGAAGGCATCAAAACTATGAATTAACACATGTGGAATTATACATTACACTTTACAAAAAAGTGTGAAACAACTGAAAATATGTCTTATATTCTAGGTTCTTCAAAGTAGCCACCTTTTGCATTGATTACTGCTTTGCACGCAGAAAAGGTGAACGGATGGACTCTACAAGCCTAGTTCCCACCGTGAAGCATGGAGGAGGTGGTGTGATGGTGTGGGGGTGCTTTGCTGGTGACACTGTTGGGGATTTATTCAAAATTGAAGCGGTGAGTGGTCCAGCTCACCACAAACCAGATTGATTGGGTTCAGGTCTGGTGACTTTGGAGGCCAGGTCATCTGGCGTAGTACCCCAATACTTTCCTTCTTGGTCAAATAGCCCTTACACAGCCTGGAGGTGTGTTTTGGGTCATTGTCCTGTTGAAAAATAAATGATGGTCCAACTAAACGCAAACCAGATGGAATAGCATGCTGCTGCAAATTGCTGTGGTAGCCATGCTGGTTCAGTATGCCTTCAATTTTGAATAAATCCCCAACAGTGTCACCAGCAAAGCACTCCCACATCATCACACCTCCTCCTCCATGCTTCACGGTGGGAAGCAGGCATGTAGAGTCCTTCCGTTCACCTTTTCTGCGTGCAAAGCAGTAATCAAAGCAAAAGATGGCTACTTTGAAGAACCTAGAATATAAGACTTATTTTAGTTGTTTCACACTTTTATGTAAAGTGTAATGTATATTTCCACATGTGTTAATTCATAGTTTTGATGCCTTCAGTGTGATTTTACAATATTCATAGTCATGAAAATACAGAAAAATCTTTAAATGAGAAAGTGTGTCCAAACTTTTGGTCTGTACTGTAGTTGGGGGTACAGAGATCATATTGGGGCACATAGCTAAGGGGGGCACAGAGATCACAGGAGGGGCACATAGCTGAGAGGCACAGATCACCAGCAAAAAGGCACAGAGATGCCGGCACAGAAATCACCAGCAGTCAGGCACAGAGCTGCTGGCACGCACAGAGATTGCTCTGGACTCAGTCTATGGCAGCAGCTCCCCTCCGGGACAGGAGGATGGGAGCGCATTGGGCACTAACCTTGCCCACAAGGATGTTAACCCCTCCCACCCAGCCGCTAACCCTGCCTACCCTGATGACATCATCATTCATGTGCAGGCAGGCAGCATTCGGTAATGAACACTGCTTACCGTGCACTTTGGAGTTAAAGGGCCGGCAGCTGACAGGTTACGGCTGCCGCCTCAAGATTTCAGACTCCGGGGACCTGCCCGCGGGCTGCATGGAAAGATTCCCCACCCATGGGCTAGACAGTCTAAAAATGCAGCAAATTTATCATAGTGATTAAGGCTTAATGATAATTTTTGTGCATTTTTAGACTTTCTATTCTAACTTTGCATAGGAATTATAAGAGAAAACATTGCATTGTGGGCACTACAGATTGAGAATTCAAATTCAGTCTGTGAGGAAGATCCAACAAAATGTATATCAATTAATGCTTTGTTAAAAGTTGAGATATGCTAGTCGAAACGATGAGAATCAGCTTTATGTCAAATTTCCTCAAATTTACAGGTCCACAAAAATTCAAGCACTTTGTGATTCTATGTGCAAGGAATGCAAAAAAATGGAAAAAATTATGTCAGTCACCATTTGACATACTGCTGAAGACTAAGGCTGTGTTTCCATGTTCAGGAAACACAGCGATTTGGACAGAGCGGAAAGTCCGCTCTGCCCAAAGCCCCGCCCCCTACTGTACACGCGTTCATTCCGGATGTGTTCAGGAACACATCCGGAACACATCCGGAATGACCGCAGGGCTACATAGCCCTGTGTTATTTCCCTTGCGGCAACGCAGCGTCGCCGCAAGGGAATAGGACATGCTGCGGTCTAAAAAGACGCGCCGCATGTCCGGAAACGCAGGTCTTCCGCCTGCGTGTTTTGCAGCATAGTGGAGACGGAATTTCTTGAAATCCCCTCCACTATGCTGTAACATCTGGACGCTGCGTGTTTGACGCTGCGCCAACGCACAGCGTCAAACACGCAGCTAATCCGGACTGTTTCCGGACCGTGGAAACATACCCTAAGAGCGGGATGTAGATATCATAGGCATTCAAGCATAATGCTGCATAGTACCCTGCAGCTATCACATCACATGACTTAGCGTAATCAATCAGGGCATACTATCCCAGGGACTAAAAAATCGAGGACCAGTTAAGTAGCAATAATTTAGCATTTTACAGTATAGATACAGGTGCTTCTCACAAAATTAAAATATCAAAAAGTTCATTTATTTCAGTTCTTCAATAGAAAAAGTGAAACTCATACTTTAGAGTTATTACAGAGTGATCTACTTCAAGTGTTTATTTCTGTTAATGTTGATGATTATGGATTACAGTCAAAGAAAACCCAAAAGTCATTATCTCAGTAAATTAGAATACTTTACAACACCAGCTTGAAAAATTATTTTAAAATCCGAAATTTTGGCCTACTGAAATGTATGCTCAGTAAATGCACTCAATACTTGGTTGGGGCTCCTTTTGCATCAATTGCTACATCAGTATGGTGTGGCATGGAGGCGATCAGCCTGTGGCACTGCTGAGGTGTTATGGAAGCCCAGGATGCTTTGATAGTAGCCTTCAGCTTGTCTGCATTTATTAGGTCTTGTGTCTCTCATCTTCCTCTTGACAATACCCCATAGATTCTCTGTGGGGTTAAAGTCAGTCGAGTTTGCTGGCCAATCAAGCACAGTGAAACTGTTATTTTTTAACCAGGTATTAGTACTTTTGGTAGTGTGGACAGGTGCCAAGTCCTGCTGGAGATTAAAATTTCCATCTCCCAAAAGCTTGTTGGCAGAGGGAAACATGCAGTGCTCTAAAATTTCCTGGCAGATGGCTGTGCTGACTTCGGTCTTGATAACATACAGTGGACCTACACAAGCAGATGACATGCCTCCCCAAACCATCATTGATTGTGCAGACTTCACACTAGACCTCAAGCTGCTTGGATTGTGTGCCTCTCCTCTCTTCCTCCAGATTCTGGGACCTTGATTTCCAAATGAAATGCAAAATTGATTTTCATCTGAAAACAACACCTTGGACCATGGAGCAATAGTCCAGTTCTTTTTCTTCTTGGCCCATGTAAAAAGCTTCTGGCATTGTCTATTGGTCATAAGTGGCTTGACACAAGGAATGCAACACTTGTAGCCTCTCACATTTCGATAAATACATGGTTTTCTTAGTCAGCCTCGGACAAAAACTGACCAGCACACGCTGGTCTTTCCAACTCTCCACACACAGACCCTTGTGTAGAATCTCAGTACTTTTATATGTGCTGTCCCTCCTGGATTTGAGGATGGATACGACCAGTCCCAACCAGCTCTCTTCCAGTCATTCCTATAATCCAGATTCAAAATCTGGGCCCATTAAAAGTCCTTTCAGCACTATTAGTGATGGAGCCTTCTTATCAGGTTTTACAAGTCACCTCAGTGACACATTATTTATTTATTATGCTTTGCTTATATAGAGCTCTTATATTCCTCAGCGCTTTATATACATTATCATCACAGGAACTTCCCGAAACTGTCACTGTCAGTGTCGGTCGGGTCTGTCAGGTGTCAGCGACTCAGCAGCACTTACCTAGCAGAAGATCCCCGGCGGTTACATCCATCCGTCCATCCAGGCAGGCGATTATCCTCTCCCTGGCGGTCACGTGCAGCATATCGCAATAACTGCAGTGACTGCCGGGTACTGGGTAATCTCAGCCAGCTG
>VIAB01005014.1:0-11691 GCA_009801035.1 Oophaga pumilio | reverse complement strand
CCCATTGACTTGCATTGGGTTTCCGGTATCGGATCGGCGATGCCGGATACTTTTTGGGTATCGGGCCGATCCAATCCGATCCGATATTTTAGGATATCAGGCAGCATCGCTCAACACTAGTAATGAGCAATTGAGCATTTTAGTGCTTGCTCACCTCTAGTAATAATACATTTGAATGACAGGAATTTATCTTTTTTATATACCCTAAAATCTTTTTTGCTTTTGCAAATGCTACCTAACATTGAGTACTGCTGCTTAAATTCTCTTTGTTGTCTTATTTTGCTTAATACTACACTATTTAACCATAATGGTTTATTTTAATTCCAAAATATTTTATTACCTGAAGGTATAAAAGTTCTACTGTATTCTAGCAATGTATATTTAAACACTCTCCATTAATATTCTGTATATCCACCTGCCAGGACATGATCACAGTCTACAATGCTAATCTCTTCCCTTAATCAAGTGAACTTAGCTCTTCTAAAGTTCAAGGTTTTTCTATTTCCCATTTGAAATGTGTTATTGAATATTCTTCTACACATTTCTACTGCCACCAGTGCTACACCCAGCTGGACAACCACTCCCTGTCCATCATGCCATCTGCTGACTTTATGCTGCGAGATCTCTGTTTGTCTGCCAGTTCATAATTCTCTATCATGCAACTATTGCTGCTGTCATTTCCACTGCATAGTTATGCCAGCCAAACATCTCCTGGCTGCTTGTACACAACTATGTCTGCCCTGTCCTTACTCTCTAAAATGTGGAAACTGCCTTTGCCAGTACTACTGCCACTGCATTACCACTCCAGTGACGTATCTCCTGGCTTCTTGCAGTGCTGTGCTTTATAACATTATAATTAACTGATGATGGGGGTGTGGAAAGATCAAATAGCTAATAGGGCTGTTTTTTAAAGGCTTGTTGACAACAAAATATTGATTTATTACTTTGAAACAGCCAACTGTTGTGAATATGTTAGAAATGAATTCTGAGCAGAAGCTCCCTCTGGTAGTTACAAACAGTACAGAACCATTCAATGAGGATTGGCAATCAGGAGTTACAGACTGGTCTTATATAAGGGAGGTTCCCTCCCATCATGGTTGCCGGTGATCAATTGTCCTTGTCTCAACTGTGGTTCCTGGTTCACTTGGAAGCTTGCTGAGTCTTGCCTCTTCTCCTGCTCTCAGGTAAGATATTTTCTGTTTTTTGTTTTTGTGCTTACCATTTGCATATTTCTCTGCATTTCTGTGAGGTTAGCCAGGTCTCCCCCCCGCCGGGGGGGCTTGGGCTCCTCTCAGTTCTTCTGGAG
The DNA here is from genome assembly GCA_009801035.1 of Oophaga pumilio. Lineage (NCBI taxonomy): Eukaryota > Metazoa > Chordata > Amphibia > Anura > Dendrobatidae > Oophaga > Oophaga pumilio. The sequence goes on along the minus strand of VIAB01005014.1, from coordinate 10,385 downwards.
CTACTGCTATTTGTTCATTTGCCTTTTCCAGTTTTTTCAGTGGCTGCGGCTTAGTTTTGTTACACCAGAGAACTAATTTAGGTGGTAGAGGTCGTGTGATCTCAGGTGTTTTTGCAATTAGTAGAGTTGGTATTTTTTAGGGTTTTTTGGATTGCAGTAAGTGTCCTTCCTATCCTTTTCTGTCTAGGAAGATTGGGCCCCAACGTTTGCTCATACTATTTTCTGTCTGTGTCTGTATTTCCTCTTGTCTAACCGCCGTTACATGTTTGGGGGCTTCCTATGTTCTTTGGGGATCTGCTCTTGGGCAGATAGCTTTCCTCTTTCTATCTTTAGGTGTAGTTTACCTCTCAGGCTGTGACGAGGCGTCTAGGACCAACGTAGGAACGCTCCACGGCTGCCTTTAGTTGTGGTGGTTAGTCAGGGTACTGCAATCCAGTAGATTCCAACCTCTCTGGTTTTTGCCTGCTCTCCTCAGCTACCAAATCATAACAGCCAACCTGTTCTTGCTCCCAGTGTATCGCGATCTTTTATGCATAGTTTGATAAAAGCTTTCATATTTGAATAGCAAACTTGTTGCAGATACCAAGAGAAATAATTTTTTTCACTCTTATTTTGAAAACCATTAACATTCACATTTTAAAACAGCTAACCTGTTCTTGCTCTATACATACAGGCATAATTTTTGGACAGCTTGTGAAGCTTTATCGCTTTTTCATTTTCCCTCATATTTTCAAAACAGGGATCATTTTTGCACTCTTTGTGTGATAAATCCATGGCTTCTTCTAGTTGCATTGCCTGTGAACAAAAAACAAAAAATGCAGGTGTCTGACGCTCCAAAAATATACATTTTTTGTTCAAATTTATCAATCTAAATAGTCTAAAAAGATGTATCTTGCTGCTAAATGGGCTATTGCTTACCATTGGTTAATATCCATTTTCCTTTTGGCAGATCATTTGAGATCACTTAGCTATGCTTGCATTAAAGAGCTTCAATGGGGTTGAATCCGGTCCTCAGAGACCTAAGAGCATTATGCATGTACACTGTGTGCAGAATTATTAGGCAAATTGTATTTCAGAGGATTCTTTTTATTATTGAACAACAACTAAGTTTTCAATCAACCCAAAAGACTCATAAATATCAAGGCTTAATATTTTTGGACGTTGGAGTGGTTTTTTTTTTAGATTTGGCAATCTTAGGAGGATATCTGTTTGTGCAGGTAACTATTACTGTGCAGAATTATTAGGCAACTTAATAAAAACCAAATATTTACCCATCTCACTTGTTTATTTTCACCAGGTAAACCAATATGTCAACACAAAATTTAGAAATAATCATTTCTGATATTCAAAAACAAAACAAAAAAATCAGTGACCAATATAGCCACCTTTCTTTACGATGACACTCAAAAGCCTTCCATCCATAGATTCTGTCAGTTGCTTGATCTGTTTACGATCAACATTGCATGCAGCAGCCACCACAGCCTCCCAGACACTGTTCCAAGAGGTGGACTGTTTTCCCTCCCTGTAGATCTCACATTTTATGAGGGACCACAGGTTCTCCATGTGGTTCAAATCAGGTGAACAAGGGGGCCATGTCATTATTTTTTCTTCTTTTTTACCTTTACTGGCCAGCCACGCTCTGGAGTATTTGGATGCATGTGATGGAGCATTGTCCTGCATGAAAATCATGTTTTTCTTGAATGATACCGACTTCTTCCTGTACCACTGCTTGAAGAAGGTGTCTTCCAGAAACTGGCAGTAGGTCGGGGAGTTGAGCTTCACTCCATCCTCAACCAGAAAAGGTCCCACAAGTTCATCTTTGATGATACCAGCCCATACCTGTACTCTACCTCCACCTTGCTGGCGTCTGAGTTGGAGTGGAGCTCTCTGCCCTTTAATGATCCAGCCTCGGGCCCATCCATCTGGCCCATTAAGAGTCACTTTCATTTCATCAGTCGAAAAAACCTTAGAAAAATCAGTCTTAACATATTTCTTGGCCCAGTCTTGACGTTTTATTTTATGTTTCTTGTTCAAAGGTGGTCGCTTTTCAGCCTTCCTTACTTTGGCCATGTCCCTGAGTATGGCACACCTTGTGCTTTTTGATACTCCAGTAAAGTTGCAGCTCTGAAATATGGCAAAACTGGTGGTAAATGGCATCTTGGCAGCTTCACGCTTGATTTTCCTCAATTCATGGGTAGTTATTTTGCGCCTTTTTTTTATCAACACGCTTCTTGCGACCCTGTTGGCTATTTGCCATGAAACGTTTGATTGTTTGGTGATCACGCTTCAAAAGTTTGCTAATTTCAAGACTGCTGCATCCCTCTGCAAGACAGCTCACAATTTTTGACTTTTCAGAGTCCGTCAAATCTCTCTTCTGACCCATTTTGCCAAAGGAAAGGAAGTTGCCTAATAATTAAGCACACCTTATATCGGGTGTTGATGTTATTAGACCACACCCCTCCTCATTACACAGATGCAAATCACCTGATTTACATAATTGGCAGTTGGCTTTCAAGCCTATACAGCTTGGAGTAGGACAACATGTATAAAAAGGATGATGTGATCAAAATACTCATTTGCCTAATAATTCTGCACACAGTGTATTTTCTTGGCAAGTAGAGGTTTTGCAATATTGAAATTTGTGGCAAAAGCATTTGTCATGGATCAAGGGTTTTTTTGGAAAATTTGATGAAGCTGACAAAATTGAATTTCAAACTTTCACCTTATCTTTAGTTAAAATATTTAAAAAAGTTAAACGTATCTTTTAACTGCAATATGTCTCAATCCGATACCAGAGTCAATGAATTTGAAATGCACTGCAGCATATAAATACATTAAACATTTTATTTGTTGTATAGCATGCGTTGCTTTATTCTATTGTTTGTCTTTGAATTATATTTTAATAAAGCATTCATTGACTGTACTGTACTTTTCATTTAATTTTCTTACATTCCTGCTTTGACTTCCCCAATCAGTAGCACCCAAGACTCAGTATTTTCTCCTATACCTCCTAAGGATTGTTTTGCATGGATTCTTTAACATCACAGTGCTTTTTAGTAGTTGCTTCAATTGGTCCCTACTGCCCTGGAATATTTACTATATGCTGTACAAATCGCAGCAGAATGGAGAAGCAGTAATGATCCAGTAGGTGAATATAGGCTTTTTTTTACTTCTGCATCGCCTAAACTAATTTAATAAAGTGTTTAAGTAGTAAGCACCCTTTTAAGACTATTTGTAAGGTTATTTGTTTGATTTTTCTAAAGAGAGAAAGCTCTAATACCATTCAAGCCACTACCCAATTTAGGTAGCTGTGCCAGTTACTTGTGCCACAGCCTCTTCAATCAATGATTGGCAGGGCTGCGCAAAGTGGAGGTCTTAATAATTTGTTATTGATGGTCTATTCTCAGGATAAGTCATTAATATTAAAGTCCCAGAATAATAAGTCATTAATATTAAAGCCCTGGAATATCACTTTACATGTACTAATAATACATATTTAAGCTCATTGGAGTAAAAAATGGGAAATGCATTGTGTGTAAAATTCAAATATGTATATATCCTAACTCGGCAAACTTGTATGGCAATTTCAATAACATAAATTTTTTGCTTTCTTTTAGCATAGTGATACTGAATTAAAATTGTCTCAATTTGCATGGCATAGTTTTAAAATTGGCTTAGTTTCAAATAAATCAACTTCTCGGGGACTCCATACTTTCTGTTCTTGCCAAGATAACTGAACATTATAGCATGCTTCAATCCTATTACTGCTCAGCACAGTCTGTTTCAGCTCTTAACATCGACAGATGTCAAAAGGGTATTTTATGACACACCATTTCAGTCATCTTTGGCAAAACACATTTGGCGGTCAATGTGCAGCTATGACAAGTTGGAATTCAACAATAAACTGGTAGCTATTTGTGAGCGAAGCAAAGTGCTTTTTATAAAAAAAAAATCACTAATGGAAAAAGCTTTTTAATAGAGATTGAGTAAATTTTAGAAAGGACAGTTAGTTCATGCTAGAATGAGAAATCCTGACACACAAACAGAATTCTGATGTTTTAAAAAAAGATGATCAGAATTCTGATCCAAACTAAGTTTTTTTGTTTAATAATTCTTTAAATAAAAAAGTCAAAACCCTTGTTATATTACAGCTAACCCAAATGTTAAAAGTATATAGGTACTGCCACACTACACGATCCCGCTAACGATCTCGTTAGCGTCGCATACTAATGAGATCGCTAGCGGGATCGTTTACAATATCGCTAGTGTCGGCCACATTTAGCGATGTCGTTAAGGACGCTATCGCGGTTAGCGATCTCCTTAACGACTTTAGCGGTACAAAAGTACTGCTAAATCGCTAAAAAAGGTGCCACACTCAGCGATATATACTTACCCAGCGGGACGCCGACGATCAGAATAGGGTCCGGAACGATCAGGACGACGGACGAGATCACAGCAGGGGCCACGTCGTTGCTGCATGCCGCACACAACATTGCTAACGGGATCGCTAAATAGTGACGTTTTTTAGCGATCCCGTTAGCGATGTTGTTTAGTGTGGCATACCCTTATCAGTCATGCACATTTATTGATGGTACTTTGTGTTGTATTTAAGTGATTTTAATATAATTAAGACAGTGCAACTTAATTTCGAGTTAAAAATATGATTATAATTTTTAATATTTATTAGACAAAAAAATGAAAATTCTTGTAATTTTTGCTTTTGTTACAAGCTGTCATTTTTTTTAAAATTAAAGCAACTAACAGCCAAAATTTGGGGAACCAATATTAGACACACACCTACAACCATCATAGTAAACCAAAAAACAATCAAAAGGTGCTGCAGAAAATGTGTAGTAATATAGTCTTTTCTAAAAAAAAAAAAAGAGTGACTGAATGGAGAGCCACAAAAACATGCCCAGGTATGCTAGAATGGTATGTCTTCACATATTGATGTCGAAAGTTTAAATCCCAGTGGACAATATAGATCAAACCATGTTGTGTTAAAATAACTTACATGATAATGTATTGAACAACCTGGTTGTTATGTAGCCCTGGGGCCCAAACTTGCATTTCACCCAGCTTCATCAAGCCCCCTGCAGCATCTTTTTTTGTTTTTGGGCTTACTTTTTTAATTGACTGAAGCAGGCGATGTGATTGAAAAATAAAAATTACATACTCACTCGGTAAAACCCCATGTTGATCTAGTTCAGGAGAAGGCATTCACATTCTTACACATTCTTACCTGCGCGGTGCCTGGAAACCCGATGTGTACCTTGGTTACCAGCTCCCCTGCAGCAGCGCGCTGGTATCCAACATACACATCGGGTTTCCAGGCACAGCCCTGCGCCTGGAAACCCGATGTGTACCTTGGTTACCAGCTGATCGCTGGTCTCCTGCCTGTCAGACGCAGCGATGCATGCTGGCCCGCAGGAGACCAACGATCAAAAAAATGTCCAGGACATTCAGCGACGATCAGCGATACCCAGCAGGGGGGCTGATCGTCGCTGAATGTCACACACAGCGATCTCGCTTGGGAGATCGCTGTTGCGTCACAAAACTAGTGACTCAGCAGCGATCTCGCTAGCAAGATCGCTGTGTGTGACGGGGGCTTAACAGTACCACGATGCAGCAAAATGCTCTGATGTTGAAAAGTGAAAAAAGACAACTAACTTTGAAAAGTTAATCAACAGAAAAGAGGACTGCACTTTGTGTAATAGGTTTTAATAGAAATAGAGGGGAAAGGAACCTGCCAAGGCTTGGACACCTTTAGTTTCCATTTAAACCCTAATTAGGCGTTAGAAAAATGGATGCTACTCTTAGTGCCTGGTGCCTCTTGGTCCAAATTATTTTCTCCTGAATATTTTGAAATTATTAGATATATGTTTACTAAACAGAATTAGGTAAGTGTATGGTATAAAAAAGGAAGCTGAACTGCCTCGGTCATTTTACCAGAGGGTAAAATCAGTCAATGAAATAAAGTGTAAAACAATACTTTATTCCTAAGTGTTTGAGAAGGTTAAGCAATATGGGGATATAATCTTCTTCACGAAGACTTCATCTTAAGAAGGGGATCATTATCTCGAAAGACATTGTATTGAACACTCTGTAGTACAAGATATTAGACAGTGGTAACAGATAGCTTAAAAGTGACCTTTCCTCAGTTTTAGCAAGTTAAATTAGTTGCATCATGGAATAGGGGCTGCAAAGCTGAATAAAACACAGTTTAGATTGTTTTAATTTACCCTCTCCATTGCATACATATTAGCTTGTAAAGTTTAGGTTATAATTTATTTTATAGTTCCAATGGGTGTTACCAAAAGATTTGTCTTTGGGGGGGTGTATTTCTTCCCCTGAATGAGGTTAACTATGCAGGCAGCAACATGCAGGGGAAAAAACATGCCCTCCTCTTCTCACTGCAATTTCTGTGCAAAGATAGAGCAGAGCTGAGTTATGTATTAATACACCTAATTCCAGATTCTACCTCATGGAAGTCAGTGTGAGGTGTGGGTGTGAGCAGGTTGCAGGATGCAGTGACGGACAGGAGACAGAGCAAAAGTTAATACTTTTAATCAACAGAGGTATACTCCCCACAGGGAGATGAACAATTAATTGGGGGAAAAGAGACAGTTCGGATGTAAAGGATATGTTGATAGGAGAAGCAATGGTAACAATAGAAGTAATAGTTCGGAAGAGTGTAACTTATCCATTCAGGCGGTCTTCAAGCTGTAGGGACCATGAGGCAAACAATGGCGCCAGCAATGGCCGGTGCGGGGTTGGTCAGGTGAAGTCCTGTAGATGATGATGATCAGTGTCCTGGTAGCAGCGGTTAGTCTCTGCTACCTTCCATGGAGTCCTCAGTCCATATGTCAATGTGACTGGAGGGGTACGGGCCACAGCACTGTCTGAACCCAATGTGGCTCAGCAAATATACACTGGGGGGTCAGGGAGCAGTTCATGATTACACACCCGGTCTCTCTTAGGTGGCACGCGTGCAGCACTCACAGGCCCGGAACACTTGGCACCTTGCTTTGCAGGGGCCAACGGGCACAAGGCACATCTCTGCTCACCGTCTCTGCGGGTAGCAGTGAGGATGTTCGGGCACGGGCCTGCGCTACTCCGGTGCTCGAGGGACAGAGCACTCACTTCCCTCTGCTGTGCGCTGCCTATTCGCTCCAAGTCTGCCTACTTCCACACACGCTGTGGCTTCAGCAACTCAGCCACGCCCCCTACTTCCAGATCCAAATGTCGGTCTGGTCCCCTAAGCTCTCTCCCAGACAACAGAGGAGACAACCCTGACAGTTCCGGACCCAGCACAGAGCAAGTGCCCACGGCCCGGTCATTCTTCCTACATGGGCGGTAGAGGACATTACTGTGAGATGAGATCTGGAAGTGTTTATAATGATCTCGAAGGGATTGTAATGACATAACTATCATAAATTGGTGAAAGCCCCTCTTAAAATAAATATAAGTAAAATAAGAATTATAATTAACACCACTGTTTTTTAAAGTAAATTTACCATTAATGATGGCTGCTTCTAACATATTGCTTTAATTAATTATTGGTTAAAGGACATGTATAAAACATACTAATGTACTTATTTTGATTGAAAGAACAAGTTAAAAATTAAAATTGAAACATTAAATTCTTTGAAAACCAGAAGATGTAAAGTGTTTCTACAACTGCGGAGTTTGCTAAGTTGAATATAAAGGCTATCTGAAGATTTTACAACTCACCAGTAGATAAATTATTAATAGTGATGCGCAAACCCATGAATCTTGGGGTCTGTCAGGTTCGGACGATCATTTTAAAAAAGTTTGGTTCGGGTACCAGAACAGTACCCAAACTCGATACCAAACCCGGACCCCATTCAAATGAATGGGGGGCCAGAACATCCATTGTTTGCCACGCTGCCATCTGCAAGACAGCGCAGCTCTGATCGGTACCCCCTTGTCAGAGAGTTGGGATTCCCACACTGTCAGATGACTGGCTCACATCCTGTACTACTCTCTTCATGCTACACCTGATCTCGCTAAAAGCAGCCAGAACAGGAAAGGCTGATAAGGATAAGAGTACTCATGCTTCTGTCTCAGTGTGAGCCGTCTGGCATGGATATCATTTGCATCATTGATGTGACCGCTATCCAAATCATCCCGATTGACGTGAGACATGGCCCTTAATAGATTATAAACGGGCAGATGAGGAATATGGTATTTTAATATTTTTTGTCTTTTACAGGGGACATGGACTTCAGTGAATTATCTTCTTGTTGGTCAGTTGAGGAAAATGGTGTTTTACTATTTTTTGTCTTTTACAGGGGACATTAGCATCAATGGACTAGACGTAAAGGTAGAACTTTGCTTTTTTATTTTTATTTTAAATTATGGTGTTGGTGTCTTTACAGCATGTTCCAAATTATTATGCAAATTGGTTTTAATTGTCAGCATTTTTTTTTTTTGTAAATGAAACCCATTGATGGTATTGTGTCTCAGGGTTCTTTGGATCACTGAAATCAATCTCAGATACCTGTGATAATTATTTTGACATGTGAGCCCAATAAAAGGAAAACTGGATGCTCCACACTATTAAGCAGGCCAGAGTTTTCAAGTAACATGGGAAAGAAAAAGGATCTCTCTGCTGCTGAAAAGCATCAAATAGTGCAATGGCTTGGTCAAAGGATGAAAACATTACATATTTCCTGAAAACTTAAGCGTGATCATCGTACTGTTAAGAGATTTGTGGCTGATTGTGAGCACAAATGTGTTTGTGCTGATAACGGCAGAATTAGGAAGGTTTCTGCCAGGCAAGTTCATCGGATTAAGATAAAAGCTGCTAAAAAGCAGCAAACAGATATTTGAAGCTGCTGGTGCCTCTGGAGTCCTTCGAACCTCAAGGTGTAGGATACTTCAAAGGCTTGCTGTGGTGCATAAACCTACTATTCGGCCACCCCTAAACAGTGCTCACAAGCAGAAACGGTTGCAGTGGGCCCAGACATACATGAAGACTAATTTTCAAACAGTCTTGTTTACTAATGAGTGTCGAGCAACCCTGGATGGTCCAGATGGATGGAGTAGTGGGTGGTTGGTGGATGGCCACCATGTCCCAACAAGGCTGCGACATCAGCAAGGAGGTGGAGTCATGTTTTGGGCCGGTCATGTTAAGGTTCCTGAAGGTGTGAAAATGACCTTTGCAAAGTATATAGAGTTTCTGACTGACAACTTTCTTCCATGGTATAAAAAGCAGAATCTTGCCTTCAGGAGCAAAATCATCTTCATGCATGACAATGCATGATCTCATGCTGTTGTGAACGTGTTAGAGAAGACTTTAGGAGCTGAGGCTCCCTCTGGTGGTTGCTGAGGGTATTGAACCTATGTTGAACAGCAAAAGTCCTTCACCTGCAATTGATGAATGGTTATCAGGGGGGACGGACTGGCCTGATATAAGTGAGCTGACCTCCCATGATCCTCGCCGGTAATCAATTGTTACTTCCTGGTCTTGGTTGGAATTCAGCTGGCTGCGTTGCAACACTCAGACCAATGGACAAACTGAAAGAACAAACTAGACATTGGAGACGTATTTGAGATGTTTTGTGTCAGCTGATCAAGATGACTGGGTCTCCTTTTTGCCTTTGACTGAGTTTGCTTTGAATAATAGGGCTAGTTCTGCCATCTTGATGTCTCCTTTTTACTGCAATTTCGGGTTTCATCCTCGATTTTCTTCAGGGCAGGTGGAGGCTTCTGTCTGTCTGGGTGTTGATTCTATTGTGGAGAGAATGCAGCAGATTTGGGATCAAGTAGTGGATAAGTTGTCTCTCTCTCGGCATAGGACTGATGGTCCTTGGTTCAAAGTGGGTGACTTGGTTTGGTTATCCTCAAAAAATATCCCTATGAAGGTTGCGTCTCCAAAATTTAAGCCATGGTTCATTGGACCTTATAAGATCGTGAAAATTCTTAATCCCGTTTCCTTCTGTTTGCTTCTTCCAGGGACATTTAAGATTCACAACGTATTCCACAAATCTTTATTGAAGAGGTTTGTCGAGCCTGTTGTTCCTATGGCTGCGCCTCCTGACCCTGTTTTCGTTGAAGGCAATTTGGAGTATGAGGTTGAGAAGATATTGGATTCTCGTTTGGCTAGATGTAGACTCCAGCACTTGGTTAAATGGAAAGTTTATGGTCAGGAGGACAATTCTTGTGTGTTTGCTTCTGACATTCATGCTGAGAGACTTGTCCGTGCCTATCACCAAGCTCATCCTGATCGTCCTGGTGGCGCACGTGAGTGTTCGGTGACCCCTCCTCAAGGGGGGTACTGTTGTGCACGTGTTAGAGATGCCTTCGGAGCTAAGGCTGTTATGTTTTGGTAGCTGAAGAGAGTAAGCAAAAACGGCAAT
>VIAB01005012.1:116967-127998 GCA_009801035.1 Oophaga pumilio | reverse complement strand
GTAAAAATTGTCCCGGTCATTAACGTGCAAACCACACTTGGGGTTAAGGGGTTAAAACTCCTAGCGGCAGTGTTGCATTTCAGGTGAATAGGAGATTAGGGGGAAGTCTCAGTGGTTACACCACCACTGTTCAGACATTATTCACGTATCCAGTGGATAAGAGAAAAAAAAAATCAGGCTGATATGCCTCATTTTGTGGAACTAAAACATTAAGGTCTTGATTTGTCAAGCGTTTTTTTTCCAGTTCTCTGGCATAAAATTACTACATGAAATTTTGCTAAATTTTTGCACAACTCTGATTTGCACAAAAATTTGGCGATTTATGACGTTTCTATTCTAGTCTCGACCTGCTCTGCCAACTTAGTGGATAGAGCTTGGGTGAGATGGGGTGTTAGCTGCGCCCAATAAATTCATCATAATTTACACCACAATAATTTCGTAAAGTACCCTCCTGGCATTGGTGCACGGCAGCTGAAAGCGGCAGTGAATTCCGTAAGGGACGGATGGGCTCCTTCCTGTACACAGGCATGCTCGGCTTGTGTAAGCAGGATCAATGGGATTCCCAATGGGGAAACCACTGCTAGATACTTCTGGCACAGCTTATCTCCCTTTAGAACAAAAAATCGGGCATAATGGGTTCAGCAGGGATTAGCTAATGTGTGGGTGTCCACCTCTAGATGAAGAAGTTTAGACGCTTGACTTGAAAACGTACTTACCAGGATAATTACACATACGGGTCCCATAAAAGCCCAGATAAAACCATTCTCAAGAGACAACCAGCAACTGCAAGACAAGATAGGGGAAAGCGTTTAGGAGGTTTTTTAATCGACATGTTCCAATTTTTTTATTTTTTTTTTAACCAAAAAACAGGAAAATTTTTTTTATTAAAAATGTTTGAAAAGTGAACATAAAAGGAAAAATCAAAATATCAATCTAGCCTATAAGGAAGCCATTTGCCTCAACACTAAAGCTTTTCCCTGTAATTTTCATTGGGACTTCTTATCGGTGGCTCTTCCATTATGGCTGCTCTTTCAGAGAAGAAGAGGATCATTTTCTGTATAGATTCCCAGTAGCTTATGATAATTACAGCTTTGTACCTCATCAGACAATTGTAGAAAAGAAACTGTCTCTATAAAGACCTACATGAATCTTCAGAACTATAGGTGGGTTTCTTTATTCTGGGAATGCTTTTTTCTAGAGGTTACTTTTGACACTTCCGGTCTCTACTTTTTGCTGTAGTGATGATGTCCTAACATGGACATATAGTTTTGAGAACTTTATGGATGACTGAATCAAATTCCTGTTACTTGATCCTGGTGGATCTTCCAACAGAATCTCTAGTGTCTTGTTACATGATGAAGGGGCCTAGTTGTTTGGCTCAGGGATGATGCAGAGATTTAGAAGTGAATAGCTTGGCTAAAGAACTGGGAAAATTGACAGGGTGTTAAATCAGAGCCTACTTTTAGTTTTCAGAAGGGGAAGTATATAATTTTGATAAATGGAAAATTCTCTAAAACAACTACAGATTTTATTTTTCCAAAAAGCCATCATGGGATGCACAAGTCCACAAAAATATATATATTTTTTAAAGCAAAATGTATTATTTATTAATTATGAACTACTAATTATGAACAGGTCTGTCTGACAGTAGTCTGTATGGCTGCATCAAGTGTGGCTCTTTAAGTGTAAAGCAGAAATATGCCAGAAATGTACCAGAAGTGACGAGAAGATAAGAGTAACCACTCTTTATTCAATGTACTTAGCTTTTCTTTTCCCCACACTTACTCTTTCATTATATGCAAATTGCCTCTTCAATCAAAGAGGACTTGTACTCTATAGCACCACCTATTGGAAGTAGCGCTATAGGTGGCGCTATAGAGTACAAGTCCTCTTTGTTTGAAGAGGCAATTTGCATATTAAAATTTCCCAGACGATCATTGCATGGCGAATAAGCCTCCTTACCTCGACACGCCAGAGCTGGTATGTCACTCTCCACAAGGAGAAACCTTACCCCCTAGACCTCTTTCATTATAGTTACCTATCCCCTTACAGTTTTTGCTCCACTAATCCTCACTCTCTATCCCTACACTCCAGCACCCTCTAAACAAATAGTTATCTCCCCTTCCCTCTTACCTCCCCACCAGACCTCATCTGCCAACCTGCTCCTCAACCTCAGACCTATTTTACTGAAACATAAATAAGCTGGCCACTCTCCGTCTCCCACCTGCTCTCCCTCTCTCTGCTTCTCCTCACTGCTGGTGACATATCTCCCAATCCTCAACCCCACACAGCTGATACTTCCTATTAATTCCCTATCGCTCCCAACCTAATATGAACTACCGCAATCTCCTACATAAAACCCGCGCCATTGACTCTCATCTCCCTACTCCCTCTCTCTGGAGCACTTTGGAACGTTCGCTCCGTCTGCAATAACCTCCATGTGATTCATGACATCTTTACCTCGCTCAATCATTCCTTCCTGGACCCCATGAAACATGGCTAACACCCTCCAACACTGCCTCCCCTGCTTCGCTGTGTTATGGCGGCCTCAACTTCATCTACACTTCTAGCCTTGGCAACAGCCATGGTGGAGAAGTGGGTCTTCTCCTTTCTATCAAATGCACCTTCAACCTAATCCACCCCTACACTCACTTATATTCCCTTCTTTTGAAGTGCACTCTGTCCATATTTACTCTGACTTCAACCTCCAAGTAGCCATCATATACCAATCTCCAGGCCCGGCCACTGCCTTTATTGACCAATTCTCCACCTGGCTTCTTTACTTTCTCTCTGCTGATAGTCCCTCCATCATAATGAATGACTTCAATATCCCCACTGACACCCGCCAGTCAGCAGCCTCCAAACTCCTGTTGTTTATTTAATCTTTTGGACTTACTCAGTGGTCCTCCTCAGCAACTCACACAGATAGACAAACATTAGACCTTATCTTCACCCGTCTTTGCTCCCTATCTAACCTCACATCCTCCCCTCTCCCACTATCTTTCTTATCCCTGTCTTGCAACCCCAAACAGTTATTCAACACTTTTAACTCCCTCCTCCGCCCTCCACTGCCCCCTTTGACCTCTCTCATCTTTGCTGAGGACTTTGCCATAAACTTCAAAAATAAGATAGACCAAAACTAGGCAAGTCTTTATTTTTCAACCATCGCAACCCCTTAGTATAACAGACTTACTCATCTCTCCAAATAACACCTCACCAATTGTGCACTTGACCCCATCCCACCTCCTCCCCAACCTCACCACCACATTCTAACCCATCTCCTCAACCTATCACTAGCTTCTGGTACCTTCTCTTCTGCTCTCAAACATGCCACAATCACGCCTATCCTCAAAAAGCCATCACTAGACACAACCTCTTCAACCAGCTATTGCCCCATATTGCTGCTCCCATTCACTTCCAAACTCCTTGAGCAACATGATCACACTGAACTTTCCTCCCGCTTCTCATCTAACACATTTAGGGATTAGCAAGATAGGGAGACGTGTAGGGCATTGTGTAATAAAGCAAATTACAAAAGTGGTTGGGGTGTAAGGATATATATTTAGAAAATTAATCTTTGGTACCAGACCAGCCCTTTAAAGGGTTATTCTCTTCATAGAAGTATATTGTTGGATAGTACTTGTAAGGCCGGGGTTACACTTATTATTATACATTTCTATAGCGCCATTTATTCCATGGCGCTTTACATGTGAAAAGGGAAAATATAGACAAGTACAATAAACATGTGCGAGACAAGGGACACACAAGTACAAAAGGAGAGAGGACCCTGCCCGCGAGGGCTCACAGTCTACAGTCTGCACATTCTCGTGCGAGTCTCTCGCATCAACACCCAGCACTGCCGCTGGAACTCGGACCGTAGCGTGCAGCCGCATAGAAATACATGCAGCCGCATGATCCCGTCTGAGTGCCGGCGGCAGTGCCGGGTGTTGATGCGGGGTTTCTCGCAAGTGTGACCCCGGCCTAAAAAACAAGCTCAGTTGTAATTTACTGCTTTTTAAAATTTGCAGGTTCTTGAGATAATAGTACTTTTCTTTTGTTTACAGCTCGTTGCCTAGGAGACCGACCATCGCTGCTGTCTAGATTGAAGGCACTGTGCTGAAGCTAGGAATTATAAGGAGATAACAAAGAATTGATCAATTGTTTGCTAAATGTCTCATTTTAAAAGTACAGTTAGAAACCAATATGTGCATATGCACTTTATGTATTGCTGCTGACTATAGTTAGCGCTGGCTTCTCCCCTTTTTTACAAGATAACATTGTGCTCCCGTAATCCTGGTCACCTTCAAAACAGTGCTGACAAGCTCAGGAGAAGAGTGATTGTAAGCACTGCACATGTTCTGCTGTTTAGTAGTGGTGGTCGGTCTCCAAGGCAACTATCTGTAAACAAAAGAAGCATTAAATTGCAAAATTTACTTTATTTCCAAGCATTTTCTGACTTTATCCATTTATGAAGATGGGAATACCCTCACTTCCTTTAACTCTAATCTGCTCTATATCTTGATAGATTTACAGCACATCATGAACATAGTAACATAATAAGATAGTTAGCAAGTCCGAAAAGTTGTCCATCCAGTTCAGCCTATATTCTGTCAGAATAAATCCCCAGATCTACGTCCTTCTAAAGAACCTAATAACTGTAAGATACAATATTGTTACGCTCCTGGAAGACATCCAGGCCTCTGTTGAACCCCTCGACTTAGTTAGCCATCACCACCTCCTCAGGCAAGAAATTCCTGATTCTCACTGCCCTAACAGTAAAGAATCCTCTTCTATGTTGGTGAAAAAACCTTCTCTCCTCCAGACGCAGAGAATGCCTCCTTGTGACCATCACCTTCCCTGGTATAAACAGATCCTCGGAGAGATATTTGTATTGTCCCCTTATATAATTATACATGGTTATTAGATCGCCCCTCAGTTGTCTTTTTTTCTAGACTAAATAATCCTAATTTTGCTAATCTCTCTGGGTATTGTAGCTCCCCCATCCCCTTTATTAATTTTGTTGCCCTCCTTTGTACTTGCTCTAGTTCCATTACATTCTTCCTGAGCACCGGTGCCCAAAACTGTACACAGTTACTCCATGTGTGGTCTAACCAGGGATTTATACAGAGGCAGTATAATGCTCTCATCATGTGTATCCAGACCTCTTTTAATGCACCCCATGATCCTGTTTGCCTTGGCAGCCGCTGCCTGGCACTGGCTGCTCCAGGTAAGTTTATCATTAACTAGGATCCCCAAGTCCTTCTCCATGTCATATTTACCCAGTGGTTTCCCTTTCAGTGTGTAATGGTGATATTGACTCCTTCTTCCCATGTGTATAACCTCACATTTATCATTGTTAAACCCCATCTGCCACCTTTCTGCCCAAGTTTCCAACTTTTCCAGATCCATCTGTAGCAGAATACTATCTTCTCTTGTATTGACTGCTTTACATCATTTTGTATCATCTGCAAATATCGATATTTTACTGTGTAAACCTTCTACCAGATCGTTAATAAATATGTTGAAGAGAATAGGTCCCAACACCGACCCCTGCGGTACCCCACAGGTCACAGCAACCCAGTTAGGGAATATACCATTTATAACCACCCTCTGCTTTCTATCACTAAGCCAGTTACTTACCCATTTACACACATTTTCCCCCAGACCCAGCATTCTCATGAACCTTTCCATCATTCACCATTACTCACTATTTTCTGGTGCCGTATCCTTGATGATAAATGGCTGCACTGATTATGATGATCACGGCTGGCGTGCCATACCCCACTGCCAGGAGGTATCTTTTCTTGAGGTGGGTTTTGAATACAGTTACTAACATGCGGTAAAGTTCCAATCCTTCCAGAGCCATCCAGCAGAAGGAGCAGAGGTATAAAGCATGAAGGAGTGCTGCAACAATCCCGCAAACCACCTATGAAGCAAAAACCAAGCAGAGAAAGCGATGACATAAGACAGGACAAGGCCACAATTACCACCAGATCGCAGCAGTCAATGGTTTATAAAAAAAATTTTCTTCATTAATTCAAGGAACAATGGCGCAAGGAGAGTCAAAAGGTTGTATAGTTACAAACATTTGTTTAAAATTATATATACGGATGTATACCCAACATGTCTAAAGATGAATGGAGTGAGATGACAAGTTTGGAAAAAAAAATCAATTTTGTGATGCTCTGTCAGGAGATGTTTATGCTATACGTGTCTATATGTGGCCATCCGGTGGTTGTAATGTGAGTTGCAGCCTGTTTAGAATTTTGCTAGCATTTTCTTTTAATATATTGAATGTGTAAAATGAATAATTAGAGGTCTTAATTAAATTCGTGGAAAATTATAGATGGACACAATGATAGAACTATGTTGTACATTGCATTGTCCAAGTGAGTCCATAACGACCCTATAATCCTTTATGAAGGTTTGTCATTCTCCACCCACCTAACATAACTGACAGCTCCTCAGTGTCCCTCCTCCCTGCTGAGATCTCACACTGCTCACTGCAAGCTGCAGCTGTCAGTCAGGCTGGGTGGGTGGGAAGAGACTGAAGACACTTGGATTCCTGAGCTCTTACTCTTTGGGTTCACATAACTGTATTTTTTATCTGGGTGCTGTCCGTGAAAAAAACGTACATCAATTGGACCAATGTTATTCAATGAGGATATTCGGATGCCATTTTTTTTTAATATGGCCTGCATGAAAAAAAAACTGCAGCATGCATTATTCTATTTTGTATTTAGGATGAGATTCACCCTTTCAAGGCCCAAAAAATTGGATCCTATTCAAAATCGACCGTATAGCATCCGATTTTTACGGATACTTTGCAATTCTCAAAATACAAAACTGTATTTGGTCTTGTAATTTTTATTATGTCTAAAACCGGATGAAAATACAGATGGAAAATCAACTGTTTTTTTTTTCTGGATGAAAACCGGATGATTTTTTTTTTATATGCTTGGGAGAACTTAGCGGGCTAAAATAAAGTGCCTGTCACTTCTTTGAAGTGTCTCCTGATGGAATCTGCTCCAAATTAGACAAAATTTGTTCAATGAAAAGGCTGAAGCTTTAACACTACAGGAGAAAAACTCTTCAAAACTTTTTAAAAACTCTTCAAAACTGATTTAGGAAATGAAAAACTCCTGTAAAAACTCCCCAGAGACCGAGTGTTTCCTGACGTGGTTTGCACTACAAAAGTGCAGATACAATAAAATTTACAAAAAAAATCTGACAGAGGCTGCCCACCCGTATGACATGGTTTCTGTTAAATCTGGAGCATGAGCAGTGAAGCAAGATG
Organism: Oophaga pumilio; assembly: GCA_009801035.1. Lineage (NCBI taxonomy): Eukaryota > Metazoa > Chordata > Amphibia > Anura > Dendrobatidae > Oophaga > Oophaga pumilio. The sequence continues at coordinate 120,701 of VIAB01005012.1, read as the reverse complement.
TAGTGTTGTTGGATTCACCTGAGTAATGTTGATGGATCGTCTAACAACTGAACTCAGTAAGCAGCAAATCATTTTGTATTTATTTAAAAAAATAAAACAATATGACAGTAAAATAAAATCCAGTAATATATAATACTGTAAAGCACAGATATACAATAAATGTCATAAAATTTTACCTCGTTCTTAACCGCTGTGATTCCAAGGAGAAATAGGCAGTTACCCAACAAGAGACTGATACACAGGTGCGTGTGAATGGTGTTACGTGTCCCCCGGATAGAACGGCAAAAGCAAAAAGTGATGATGGCCAGCACAAGACACAGAATCGATATGGAGAGCCCAATTTGTGTAATGAGAGTCAAAGCCCAGGTCTGGAATACAAAGTGTGAGGATTATGTTACACAACTTTTATTCTATGCAGAATCAGACTTGAAATAATGACTCAAATCAATTACACAATAATTCTTCTCAATTTTAACCATATTACCATAGAAAAAATGGATTTTTGTACCGCCGGTGTCCCTGCACGCTTCCCTCATCATTCACCGCCGTGGCCCCCGTCCTGCATCTGCTCCTCCTACTGCTGCCTGGGGTATGCACACATTTTGCAGATCCCCGGTCACTGTGCTTAGGACGTGCACTGTCCTAAAGTGTCCCCAGCCAATGGCTGGGAGACACTTATTATTTAAGGCACCTCCACCTGATGGGAGGTGCATGATCAATGTGTTTACTCTGCCTTGTTGCACGCTTTGCAGTTCTCAGGTCCCCTGTATCTGCTTGTGCCTGCCTGTCCCTGCTTGTCCCTGTCAGTACCTGTATTCTATCCATACCTGCCTGTATATCAGCTGTGCTCACCGGCACCTGTCTGCACTTGCCGTTCCTGTCTGCATAACAGCCTGCACCTTGCCATGCCAGCCTGTATACCAGCCGTAACTGCTTGCATCTGCCGTGTCAGCCTGTTTACCAGTGGCACCTGCTATGTGAGCCTGTATACCAGTCGTACCTGTCTGCATCTACCATGCCAGTTTGTTTCCAGCCGTCCCTGCCTGCATTTGCTGTGCCTGCCTGTATACCAGCCGCACCTGCCAGTATCTGCCATGCCTGTCTGTACCAACCAAGTCTACCCATTCCAACTCTCCAACTACCTGCTTCTTTGAGGGTCATCTGCCGTGTGTCTGAGGTCTGTCCTGAAGTAGCACCTGCCGTCTGGAGCCAAGTCTAACTCCACCATCAGGGGCTCTAGCGAAGAGTCAGGTGTTTGCCTAGTCACACCCCTCCAAGCTCTCCTTAGTCCTTAGTTCACATTCTATAACTTTACCAATTAAATTTGTGTATGCTTGTCCTTAGTGCAGGCTGAACTAATCAATAAGACAGGTGCGCAAAACCGCTGGCGTAAAGGTGGAGAAGATGCTCAAACACCCTCTCTGAAGACACTTGATATATTACTTAAGTGACCTCTTGTTTTTATATGTTTTTATCCTCATGAGTTCTGCAGTTTCCTGTGATTCAGGGTTGACATGGTTATCTGTGGGTGCCAGGCAGTTGGGAACAGTTACCAGTTAATTGGGTAAATCAGTTCCCATTTTAGGCAGTTTGGAGGTTTGTTTGGAGAGAAGCAAGTCCACTCTCAGTCAGTTTACCCATATTGGATGTGTGCAGAAGAGCAGACCTGCAAGAGGGTAGCAAGTTCAGATCAAAAGAATCCTTGCTGCCAATTGTGTATATGTTCAGTATTTGGATCAAGTAAACAACAGTTTCTTCTCTTAGATATGTCTGTCTCTTTTATCGTGGAAACCAAGGGTCCCAACATATGGAAATATGAGGCTGTATGTGGTTGGAGAGTATTAGCATATCACATGTCGGAATGTGCACACATCCAAGGATTCCTATATTAGATGATTTGGGACCACGAGGTACGCCTCGCCACGTTTGGTCTCTTACTCTTGCACACACGAGCTGGATGATATTTGTAGATGTGACGTTGCCGCCAGCCCCGCTCAACTCCAGATGTGGAAGTGATTAGAATTCGATTACTCCTTTAATTACATTTTAATATAGAATAATATACTGAAGCTGCTGAAGAACTTCTTTTTTAAAACAGTGAAAGGGCAATTAATGTCAGTGGTTTGCAGAGCTAACGTGAAAAAAAAATCTGTGACAAACTGTTTCTGTAGGAAGTGTAGTAGGACCACTCAGCACCTGCCAATTCTACCAGAATGTCCAGGAGACTCCTGGTCGATGGAGCGAGCTCCGAGAATTCTGGTAAAATAGGTAAATCTCTTGGGCGCCACTGAAACGTCACAAAAAAAAGGTTTCTTGTGCATGATGCTGGGATGTTTGCACACCACAACTGGTAGTCTCCCAGAATGCCAACCATGAAAGTTGGCAATTAAAGGGATTGTCCACTACTCAACCTACACCTTCTCAATCCCTGTGTCTTTCCCCTCATTAAATTAATAACACCCCTTTTACCGGCGCTGTTCCAGTGGTGTCGGCACTGGTTTTCCAGGGGATAACATGATAATGTCACACGATCCCTTCGGCAAATCAATGGCCGCTTCACTTTCCCCGCCTTCGAATTAATCACATACATCCAGAGGAAGTGAGAGACCCGCAGCTCTCTGAATATACGTGATTTGTCCAAAGGCAGGGAGAGTGAAGTGGCCGTTGATTGGCTGCAGTGATCACATGACATAACAATGTCACACGATCCCGGGAGAGCAAATGCCAACACCGCTGGAATTGCGCCGGCACCGAAGATGAGTATAGGTGTTACTATTTTACAAGCAGGTAACATAGAGATTGAGAAGTGGTTGTCAGAGTAGTGGACAACCCCTTTAAGTCTTTATGCAGTTACCAGATTCAGGAAGTAATAATCTGTACAACTATTATTTAATTACATCTCATTGGGAATTTACAACCAATGTTTTTTTTTTTACGATTATATGATCTACTAATACATGCAATATTATAAAGAAGAATATATTGCACCTTATATAGTAAAAAGGGCCAACATATCATCAAAAGAGTCTCACCTCATATTCGTGCAAAAGCATCAAGACGGCAAAACTGGTCAAATGTGTGCAGTTACAGGTCACTCCACTATTATCCCTTTTCAGCATCACACATCCTCTGCTGCTCCAACTATTGTTTGATTCTGACCAGGACACGCAAGTAAATTTTTTGGAATCCCCCTGCGAATTAAAGAATTCTTTAAAAGGAATGGTTATAACATAGACCTTCTTTCCTAGTCATTTTATTCCCAGCTTTCAATCATACAGGCGTGCGGGAGCAGCTACAGTCACCACTGACAGTATTAAGATTGCCGGCTGTAAGCACGCTCCAGCACTTTGATTGACAGGTGACTGTGCACAGATGCTGTCAATCAAGTGCCGGGAAGTGCAGGCTCACAATATGGACTAGTGTGGAAGTTTGCTCCATATAGTGGAGCTCAAAATGTATGATAGCACCAGCCCCCATGCTGGTTTTTCTTCCTCTACTAAATACTGCCTGTGTTCTAGATTAGTAGAGGAGGCGAAGCAAGCACAGGGAGCTGATGCTATCTTGGAATCTGAGCAGATGCAGCCAGCTCTTAGCGCCGAGGGGGCGGCACCAGCCCAAGGATCGGGTGAAATCTTAATGAGTCAGCGAGTGAATACAGCCAACACAAACAGTGAATGCAGTCATCCAGCACAAACAGTGAATGCAGTCATCCAGCACAAACAGTGAACGCAGTC
>VIAB01005012.1:96457-108713 GCA_009801035.1 Oophaga pumilio | reverse complement strand
TTGTACATCAAATAGAAAAATTGATGGTGCCATTCAAAACTACAACTCGTCCGGCAAAAAAACAACCTCTCATGTGGCTATGGTGTTGCAAAGAAATGAAAAAGTTATGGATGTTGGAAGAAGGAGTAGAAAAAAAAAGGAAAATCTCCCTGTTGGGACATAAAGTGTATAAAAAAAAACGCAAAAAAATACATTTAACACAAAAACTTGAAAAGGTAATTTTCTGATGATAGCTTCCCTTTAAGTATATTATGCTACGATGATATGTTTTTGAAGCCAACCTAGGAAAAATGGTGACCTTTTCTAATGAGCCAATGGTTTGCACACACTCACTGTTGTGGTGCTGGTATTCTGTACGTGTACGTGTTCCTTACCTCTTCTGTAATATTCACTCTTATTGACACTGGTTGTTGAAGACTTGAAGTGTTACCGATGCCAAGGAAGACACTGACCACCGGAGAGACAAGTTTAAAGCTTTCATTTGTTGATTTTTCTTCCAGGAGATCGGCTTCTTCCAGAAGGTGAGTGATATTATTATACTCTATGCATCCTAATAATGCAAAACCTGTGGGAAGCAAGTAGGAAAAAATAAAATATATATACACACGTGGTCAAAATTGTTGGTACCCTTCGTTTAATGACAGAAAACCCCACAATGGTGACAGAAATAACTTCAATCTGACAAAAGTAATAATAAATCAAAAATCTATGAAAATGAACAAATGAAAGTCAGACATTGCTTTTCAACCATGCTTCCACAAAATTAAAAAAAAAATAAAACTCATGAAACTTAAAATAATATTTTGTTGCACAACCTTTTGAGGCAATCATTGCAATCAAACGATTCCTGTAACTGCCAATGAGACTTCTGCTCCTCTCGACAGGTATTTTGGCCCACTCCTCATGGACAAACTGCTCCAGTTGTCTCGTGTTTGAAGGTTGCCTTTTCCAGACGCCATGTTTCATCTCTTTCCAAGGATTCTCAATTGGATTTAGGTCAGGGCTCATAGAAGGTCACTTCAGAATTCAGTAGTTATTCCACCAAAAGATCAAGTGATCCCCTATTCATAGGATTGAGGATATCTTACTGATCACTGAGGGTCCTGCCAATGGTACCCCAAGCAATCCCTAGATCGGTACTCAAGAACCACGAAAATTGGGCGCTCTGAACGAAACCAAGGTATATGTACGCTAGTAAGCTCCATTTATTGTGTAAGGGCCTGCTGAGCGCTGCATTTGGCTCTTTCCATCAGTCCCATACACAATGAATGTAGCTGAGACTTCCTTTCCATTCGGTATTGGGCCAGTTCTCGAGGTTCCGGAGCCCTGATCTCTGTTGTTCATAGTGGTTAAACCCCAAGCTACGGCTCAACTATGGATAGGGCTTGCCCTGTTTTTTTTGGAATATTCAAAGTAGGCACCCTACGAACTTATCAGTACTAACTAATAATATAGATAGAAGAATAACTTTATACTTAGGTTATATGGGGGAGTCCGTCGGAGTAATGTGCACCAAATTTATTAATAGGTGTACTGCCTCCTAATGAATTTGGAGCATCTCTAGGCAGCCTATAGGCCAACGTCAGGAAATGTACTCCAATCATGTAATGGAGAAAATATCTTTAATAATTTATCTTACCCCTATGGCATAAATTATCGTAAATCTGTTGGGCTGCTCATGCCCCCTTCTGCCCAGCTTTGCCCCCCCTTCCAAAACAGGTGGTGTAATTGGCGCAAAAATGGCAAGTCTCAAAATATTGGCTTAACTGTGTATGGAACCAAAATTGGCAACTTTATTAACACCCCCCCCAAAAATGTTGGAAAATGTTTTATGAACTGATCCCTAAGACTCGATGATAGTAGAAAGAACATCTAGAAGAAACTGGCACCCGTAACGGGGTACTTTTTGATGCAGTTTAAACCACATTAAAGTAGATGCTAGAAGCAAAACATCACAAAAAAGAAAACATACTGAGCGAAAGACAAGAACTGTGCACCCTGAGGCTCCTTTCGTTGCACCTTTCACAAGGATACTGCTCCAATGACATACTAAATTATGGATGTATTCTCCAGTAGAGACATTCAGTATAGGATGGAATACAGTGCCTCATGGAGGCACCATGCAGTGGGATACTAGTTGCCTATGAATTTCTAATGCTTACCCCTACCGGCTCCACCGCACAGGGTGCACGCTTGCATGCAGTTTTGCCATGTCTACGAGCCCTGAAAACTTTGCAGAAGAACAGCTGTTTACCTGTATTCCCGGCAGCTGTTCTAGAATCCAGTTGTATGTTGCTTTTCGTGGCTTGAAGTGAGAGTGTGCCGTTGTCTGAAGTTCCAGTTGAAACTTGAATATCTATTGGGATATGTGTAGTAAAAGTTAAGTTTGTTGATTTTAACCAATCAATTACATGTAACAAAATAAGCGAGGATGAGAAAATTCCAAAATGTGTATTACAGGACCCTGTAAAACTACTCGTTATAGGACTCAATGGTCTCAATTGACAGAAGAAGAAGAGAAAAAGGTTGGCACGTGGTCAACTGTATGCGAATTGCGTATGTGGAGATTATGTGATGATCACAAAGAGTGTGGAAATGGCAGAATTCTATGGCCGGATCACACATGCGAGAAACATGGACGAGTCTTGCATGTGAATTCCCGGCAATGCCGCTGGCTCCGCTCCCGAGTGCCGGCGGCAGTGCCGGGAATTCACATGCGAGACTCGTCCGTGTTTCTCGCATGTGTACTCCCGGCTTAACACTGAGTATATTACACACTGTTAGGACTCAGCATATTAGAGTCCTTGTGAAATTTTCTACATTTTCCTGATAACCTATTTAAACAAAATACAAAGAGCACATACTGTAGTACCAGGAACACATAATATTCCATATCATTATCAGGGGTATGTTTGTGCTAGACAAAGAACAGTGGAACCCAGATAACAATCCTGAAGATGTGCTCAACGTTAAGTCTACTTTTGTTGGACAAAATCCTTTCGATGTTGTACAACAAGGGGAGCCTAACGTATGATTATTATTTCCCATCCTGTTGATGTGTGATTTGTATATCCTGTATGTATTTTATTATTATGTATGAATCTTCTGATGACAACTTTAGATATGTTGTATTTTCTCATCTTTTCATACCTTGTCTGTTTTTGCACATTTTATGACTTAAGTAAACTGTAATATTTAACTTTTGTGTGTAAACTTATTTATTTAGTCACTCTATGTGACCGCAGACTTCTGATTCTTCCAGAGTGTGATGGGCTCACTGTCAGGATTCTCTGGTATTGCCATGTGACCGCTAGTATATGATTTTCATACTTGTGGTCACTTGCAGACTAGACGTGCTCATCCTCTCTCAACAGAAGTGTACCGAGAGAGGCCAAGCACATCTAGTTGGAATGTGGCAGGAAGTATGCAAATTGCATACTAACAGTTACGTGACTGCCCACTCTCAGTACTGGAGAATACTGATAGCAAACGCACCATACACTGTAGGATTGTGAAATCGCATGGAGTGACGGAAGATTTTCCTCCCAAGCCTGGACAAGCCCTTTAATAACAATCCATGACAATACTCACTGATCATTTTGTTCTGATTGACATGTGACATAGGACGCTGTTCCAAAAGAGCCAAGTTCTGTATGGTTACCTCCACCCTATTCAACAAGCGTCCGACTTTCTGTAATCTGTCAGTCTTACTGCCATAGCTGAATCCATCGATCAGATCATCCAAGCCTTTCAAAAACTTCAAGAAACACAGAGAGTAAATCATCAAAGAAATCATTACTTCTCGTGCTCGAAAAGATGTGACATTGATGCATTGCAGGTTTAAGCTAAAACGCAGTGTACTTTTGGTGTTTAAAGACGACGTGGCAATGGATTTTTTTTTTATTTAAACTGACCATCTCCTCCATCTGCTGCTGCTCCACTGACTCTGGAAATGTTTTTCTTTTTATTCTGTGCCCCTCCAATCCATAATTATGCCCACCAGAAACAATTATGCCAAGTTTCCCTTCATCCAACTGGGCGTATACCACAAAACTTCTCTGTGGGTGCGGCTGTGTTTTGATAGGCCAGCACTGGAAGAGGAGATAAAGCAAACGCCCACAGAGAAGTTTTGTAGTATGCACCCAATTGGTTAGAGGAAAAATGTGCATCATTATTACCAGAGGACATAATTTGGGAATGGAGGGGTAGAGAAGAAAAGGAAACTGTTCCAGGATTAGTGGAGCAGCACCAATTGGAGGATAAATAAATCAAATAAATAAATAAATACAAAATCCAGTATAAAGTCCTCTCTAGGAAGGTAAATTCAGTTAAAATGACCTGGTGATATTTCATTGACACATATGAGAACATTGCATAAAATCTAAAGAGCATCAGATAATAGAAAAACATGAAAAGCACTATAAACAGGATTTTTTGATCCATTTTGTGTCCCTGATGTTTTGCCTGATGTCTTACCTCCTTCAGTGACAGTCTTTGCTGACTGGGGACAGTCTCACACAGCGGTGTAAAGTTATCAGTGAAATTCTTCAGTTTGCATTGGAACTGGACAGAGACATAGAAAAATTAATTCTAATTGTCATGATTCAATGCCAATTATTACACATTTTCACCTATTTACACAAATTCTAGTTCCTACTGATACCATCCTATAACTTTTTAGTGTACAAGTCGGTAGACTGGATTCAGACACTGTTTATTGGATTTTTTAAAGCACTTCATCAAAAAATTTACTCCAGAATTCTGCAGCTTCGAAAAGTTGCAAAATTTGAGGCTGCGATAACATTTTGCGACTTTTGCGGGGGTCTCAGATCATTTCTGCCCAGCTTTGACAATGAGGGCAGAGCTCGGGGGGACCGAGATGTGCCAACTCCCACACATCAAATTCATGACCAGCGGTGACGTTCCTTGTGCTACAAATTTAACTCTAGTCCTTGACTGGAGTAAGATTTGTGGTAAGGTGCACACATACAGTAGGCGCATACCAATTTACAGATATGCCAAATTAATTTAGAGTTGAGCACCTCTTAATGAATCAAGAGCGTCCGACTACAGCGCTCCCCTCATTAAGACCAGGAGAAAAACACCAATCTAGATAATTCGGGACCATAACGTTTTTTCTTGAGCTCCTTTTTTTTTCTTTTAAAATGAAACATGTCCTAGGTATCTCTTATGGGGTTTTTCTCTAGAAATACTTCAATAGGTTGTCAAATAAACCTTAAAAATGCATATGTTAAAATACTGATAAATTCACTCATTCTGTTGGAGCCATATTTAGTGTAAAAGTTTTTAAATTTTTGCTATTTGTTTTTGGTCCATATTTTTGAAAATGTAAAAACTTTTTTTTTCAATAAATTAAATAATTAGAGGATTTCTTAAATGGCAGAACTGAGGGCCTTCATTAGCTGTTTATTCAAACCTTTAGGAGAACAAGTGTCTAATTTAAATATCCATCTGGTTTCCCTTTGTAGGAATTTTTTTTTATCAAAATTGCCACCTCTGGGGGGTACCTTCACTTTCTCTGTACCCATAAATTTAACCACTCCTGTTCTCCCTCCATGATGGGTATTCACATGTTTCGCTAGTGGAGTGTCTCTCTTATTCCAAATGTCACCCAGGTGTTCTCCAATCCTCCGTCTCATCTCTCTCACGGTCTTACCTATATAAGTCATGCCACATTCACACCTGGCTCTGTATATCACTCCTTTGCTTCTGCAATTAATAAACCCTTTGATTTTAAAAGTTTCTCCCGTCTGATCATTGGAAAATTCTTTGCCTATTTCAGTTGAGCTACAAGCCATACAATCTCCGCATCTATAACACCCTCTAGGTTTATTAGTGAGCCATGTATTGTTTTGAGGATTGGTGAAGTGACTATGTACAAGACGGTCTTTCAAATTTGAAGGCTGCTATCAAAGCAACCTGGGCTTCCATAACCCCTCAGCAGTGCCACAGGCTGATCGCCTCCATACCACACTGCATTGATGCAGTAATTGATGCAAAAGGAGCCCCGACCAAGTACTGAGTGCATTTACTGATCATACATTTCAGTAGGCCAACATTTTGGATTTTAAAATCATTTTTTCAAGCTGGTGTTATAAAGTATTCTAATTTCCTGAGATAGTGACTTTTGTGTTTTCACATAATCATCAACATTAACAGAAATAAACACTTGAAATAGATCACTCTGAGTGTAATGACTCTATATAATACCGTATATGAGATTCATTTTTTGTATTGAAGAACTGAAATAAATGAACTTTTTGATGATATTTTAATTGTGTGAGAAGCACCTGTATGTATTACATCTATCCTGAGCTGTGGTCTGTATGTATTATATTATCTGATTTTACCCTTATAGAAGCCAGAAGAAATTGCATAAAAGTCCTTTAAGATACTCGGGTTATAGGAGCTGTATACTATTTCCCATAAGCATGCTCTTAGTTTAGTTCTTTAGGTGACACAGAAATAATGGATTCACGTACAATTATCTCGTTAATATATGGATGTTTCCTAGTCTGGTAAACTCTCACACATCTCTAGCACAGATATATAGATATGTCTTACCGATTCATCTACACAGTTCTCTTTGCTTGTATTGTGTATGCACTTCACTGTGAAGAAAAGAATATGTCAAAGTAATGAATGGACATATGGGAATATAATATAGATGTAGAGACAGAAACCCTGATTCCAGCATTGTATCACTTACTGGGTTGCTATGAGAAGTTTTGGTAAAATCACTGTTTTATCAGCAGGAGATTATCCCTAGAGGGCTAGTAAAGCAGCCTTCATATTCATGAGTTCTGTATAACTCCGCCTCCAACACTAATTGGCAGATTTCTGCCTATGCACAGTGTACAGAGAAAACAGCTAATCAGTGGTGTGGGTGGGGTTATACACAGCTCAGCATTCAGAAAAGTAGTAGATCTTCAGCAGAGAAAACAGTGATTTTATAAAAACTGTAGCATGTAGCCCAGTAAATGGCACAATACTGGAATTAGGGTCTCTGCTTCTACATCATGCTGCTCTCAGATGAGGTAGTACAATCCTGCTGACAGATTCCCTATTGACGATCAACCTTAAAATGTTGCAAAGGCCATAAAGGAAAAACAGTGGGGTTGTAACCATGGACAGCTACTAGAGAGCCAAGGAACAGAATGAGATATAAACCATGTTGGAAAGTCCTACACTTCCCACTGGTGCACTGTCTGGTGGCAGAATTTACGTTATACTAAAACTAACTATGGGATAGATGATTAATGTATGAACGCTGGGTGCTGGAACATGGAGACCTCCATTGATCACTGAAATGGAGTCATGAGCTCCATGCTCCTCCACGGTGTTTAGGAGTATAAATGGAGTGGCAGTCAACCATGCACTTTGCTGTTCTTTTCAAAGCCTAGGAGAATGATGGAGACCACCAAGTAGAGTGTGCACACAATACAGAACATAGGTGGCAGAGAAGTTCCATCTGTCACTGGGCTAGGATGGCTTCATATGTTCTTCATTCATCATCTGAGCACGGACTGCGATGTTCGGACTGGTCACAGGTCTTCTGACCTAAACTCAACAGTCTTATAGGCACATGTAAGGCTGTTGAGTTCGGAACAAGAGATTCGCGACCTGTGCAGACATCCGTAGCTCTCACTTCTTCCTGATTACTTATACGTCTGAAGGCGAGGACAGTGACGCCAGCACTAATTAGGCGCAGGGCTCCCATGACATAACAACCTCACATGAGCGCCTGGAATGCGAGTGCCGATACCGATGGAACGGCATGGGTGGTGAGTATGAGCTTTTTAAGGTAACAGGGCCAAACATGGAGAATGAGAAGGGGTTGTCCAAACATGGAGAATGAGAAGGAGTTGTGCAAACATGGAGAATGAGAAGAGGTTGTCCAAACATGGAGAATGAGAAGGGGTTGTCCAAAGATGGGGAATGAGAAGTGGTTATCCAAACATGGAGAATGAGAAGGGGTTGTCCAAACATGGAGAATGAGAAGGGGTTGTCCAAACGTGGAGAATGAGAAGGGGTTGTCCAAAGATGGGGAATGAAAAGGGGTTGTCCAAAGATGGGGAATGAGAAGGAGTTGTCCAAACATGAGTAATGAGAAGGGGTTGTCCAAACATGGGGAATGAGAAGGGGTTGTCCAAACAAGGAGAATGAGAAGGGATAGTTCAAACATGGAGAACAAGAAGGGGTTGTCCAAACATGGAGAATGAGAAGGGGTTGTCCAAACATGGAGAATGAGAAGGGGTTGTCCAAAGATGGGGAATGAGAAGGTGTTGTCCAAACATGGGGAATGAGAAGGGGTTGTCCAAACATGGGGAACGAGAAGGGGTTGTCCAAACATGGGGAATGAGAAGGGGTTGTCCAAATATGGGGAATGAGAAGGGGTTGTCCAAACATGGGGAATGAGAAGGGGTTATCCAAACATAGAGAATGAGAAGGGGTTGTCCAAACATGGGGAATGAGAATGTGTTGTCCAAGTGCTGGACAACCCCTTAAAGGTACAGTTCAATTATGATAGATCGGTTAATTAAAAACAATTAGTTGTAATACAATTAGCAGGGAGAGAAAAAGACAAATAGGATGTACTCACCTACACAAATGTTGAAAATATTTGTGAATCCATTATCACACGTACAGTTATATGAGCCGTCTGTGTTGTGGCAGATAAAATTAGATCCACAGATACCTGGGGAATTCCTGCATTCATTTATATCTGTGGAAGATGATAACATACTCTTGGTAAAAGATAAAAAAAACCAACTTGTGGAACAAAACAAATGATGGTGGAAATAACGGACATGTTGGCAGCAGTATATGAGGAGAAAGCATGGCAGGGGCTTGTCTTCTTTTCTACACAATATATGAGAAATGGAAAGGGGTGCCTTCTTTGAAGTTGAGATGGGTGTATTGATATGAGTAGCACTTTTGTAAAAAGTAAAAACATTTTCTTTTTTGCTATAACCATGAAAATTGTAGCAAATAATGCAGCAAACAAAAAAAAATTGGTAAAAGAGTAAGTTATTTTGCATGTGGGTGTAGATTTACCCCCTTTGCAAGCATTTACATCAGATCATAAAAGGCAGAAAGTGTAGAATGTGGCTACCATGTAACATTCAGTATTTTTATAACATGGGACTGACAGGGGTCTCTTAGCAACTCTAAAAATGGCTACTGGATTAATGAAAGCCACTCCGTTTACCAGATCTCAGTGGTTTCCATGGTCTTAGCCCTTTAACCACTGTAGAGGGATCCAGACACTCACAGGGACCCCTTGGGTAGAGGCCACAGAGTTGGCTGCTAGTCAGTGGTGCAGGCTGGTAGTGTCACCAGGTAGTAAAGTCAAAACAAGGAGGGTAGTTAGGGTACAAAGCGTAAAATAGGAGAATCATCTCTGAACAAACCGAGGTCAAAGCAGCCTCGACTACTGCAACCTCCTACTCTCTGGCCTCCCCTCTAACACTCTGGCACCACTCCAATCCATCCTGCACTCTGCTGCCCGACTAATACACCTGTCTCCCCGTTATTCCCCAGCCTCTCCTCTCTACCAAGCCCTTTATTGGCTTCCTATCGTCCAGAGGCTCCAGTTCAAAACCCTAACCATGACCTACAAAGCCATCCACAATCTTTCTCCTCCATACATCTGTGACATGGTCTCCCGATACATACCCATACGCAACCTTCGATCCTCTCAAGATCTCCTCCTCTACTCCCCTCTTATCTCTTCTTCCCACAACCGCATACAAGACTTCTCCCGTGCTTCTCCCATACTCTGGAACTCTCTACCCCAACACATCAGACTTGCGCCTACCATGGAAACCTTCAAAAAGAACCTGAAGACCCACCTCTTCCGACAAGCCTACAACCTGCAGTGATCATCAGTCTACTGAACCACCGCACGACCAGCTCTACCCTCTCCTAGTGTATCCTCACCCATCCCTGTAGACTGTAAGCCCTTGCGGGCAGGGTCCTCTCTCCTTCTGTACCTGTGTGTGCCTTGTATTGCTCATGTTTACTGTACTTGTCTATATTTGCCCCTCTTCACATGTAAAGCGCCATGGAATTAATGGCGCTATAAAAATCTATAATAATAATAATAAAAAAGCAGGAGGTAAGATAAGAAGCAAAATCAGAAGGCATAAGAAAAGAATGGTTATGATATGGGCCATGATCAAAATGGGGCAATTACAAGCTAACAGGAGCTGGACTGTAGATGTGAACTAGGGTATGTGTTGCAGTTCCCAGCAATAAGCTGGGAATATTAGTACTCTCTTGCGCTGTTCAATTGGTCAAGACTGAAGATGATCCTCAAGCTGAAGAGCTCATTCACCCATATTGTCAGACTGGACAGTACCACAGGTTCCAGCCTCTCCAGCCTTTCCATTTTTATACTTTACTTTTTAATGCTGTGATATTTGTGGTGCTTTTTAAGTTTTGCTCTGTGGTCCAAATAAATATTACTTATGCTACTATTTCATTCTCTGGTTGTTATGAGTCAGGAATAGGTCCAACACTATGAACACTATGGAAATGGTAGAACCGGCAGCTTGTTTTCAAGGCTATGTGAATGCTGATATCCATTTACTGTAAGGCGTGAGGACTGGACTGTCACGTTCCTACCCCTGTAGACACCAATCGAGTTTGCATGAATAATGTCCTGCAGCTTTGTATATAAATTGTGTCATGTGAAGTATGTTGTAACGTAGTGTAAAATGGTTATGCACAGTGTAAAGTGTAGGATAAGACATAGTTCAGGGCTTAGGACATAAGATAGGTGTGATAAGATAAGTGACTGTAATTAGATAGCGACATTAGGGTAAGGATAGATATTGTTCGGGACTAGCCCATGGTGGGAGGAGCTTAGTGTTAGGGCAAGTGACTGCTTTCTGTGAATAATTAGTTGGAGTTTAGAGTGTAAAGTGAGCAGTACTGCCAAGGGGTGATCCATAGCAATAGGAGACTGAGGCGTGGGATAGCAAGATCCTAAGTTGCTGACAACACAGAGTGGCTTTTCGGAACAGGGTCCTTGGATATGACAACGTGTCAAGAGGTAACGGACTTCTGCAGCATTGAGTTTGTGGGATTAGTGGGGGTCTTGAGTGATAGATCAAGGGCACCAGTAGTGGAAGAAGTAGGACGCGGAACTGCTGAGCAGGTGGAGAGACTTGTCGCTCAGTGCTGCGGCGACAAACAAAGCTGTGAAGAAGTAGGGTGAAAGAGTGTACTTCACTGACCCTGGAGGAGACTACAGAGAAAGTATACTGTGTGTAAGAAAGTGCTTCTAACTGTAAAGGAAATGTCCATAAGACTTGTACCCACTATCCCTTGTACATAACCCTTACCAAGTTACTGTTCAGTGAAGACTGTGTTTTAGAACGGGCGTCTTCTTTATTGAATTGAGGAACCAATGGTCCTGGCCAGCAAACACCACCGGCTACAGTCGGCCTGCACGGGGAGTACGGGGCGTAAGGCCCACACAGCACCAACTCACACACCCAGCCAGGACTCTTTCATGTAGCATGCCGGGGTGTAAAAGTAAGAGACCAGTGCCTCGCACACGGCTGCCGCCCCACACAACCACAAAAATAAATCTTTGTCAGTGGGTTTATTTCAGTAGAGCCTGTACATGTACATATCACAAAGGGCTCAAAAATTTAGCTGAGACAATCCCATGACCTGAGCTCAAAAAGGGGAGTGTTTTTACAAACCTTGCCCAAACGTACATTGCTTGTGGCTGTTTATGGGGAAAAAATTTTGGACTGCAAAATCTTGGTAAGTATGGAGTCCGGTCACAATGTGAGTGCAGTGATGGATACAACGAGTAGGCCATACTCACTGACAGGTTCTCTTTTCAGTGCATTGACATAATACTTAGCGTCAGGTCATGGATAGTTTGATGTGTTGGCGCACGTCCATGTAACGGTTTATTGCTTTCGCCACTTATCACTTACCGGTACAATTGTTGAGTTTTTTTACATTGGAAGGACAGAATTCGGTTTGATTTCCTCTCTGATAGCCTTTTTTACATTCACAGTAATAACCACGTTGGATGTTTCTACATTCTGTGTGAGCATCACAAAGGGCTGTACCATCTCTGCACTCATTTATTTCTGTAATACAAAAAATACCCATAAACTAGTGAAGACAAACCAGTGTGAGTGTTATTATCTGGACCCAGTATACAGTATACATAAAATATATACTGTATCCATTATATTAATATATA
>VIAB01005012.1:71599-91598 GCA_009801035.1 Oophaga pumilio | reverse complement strand
CTAAATATTTTTCTATTCCGAACTAGTCATCTCAGATACACAAACAGACCAGCATTGCTTGTTAGATGGAAGCAGACAGTACAAGGTCATAAAGGCCGCGCCTTGTAAATAGGTCATGTCTACAAAAGTGACCACCATAACTTGTAACTTTGATTGATCTCTTATTAATTGGTGGGCTTAGACTGGTATACAAAAAAAATAAAACAATCTATACTTGATGGATACTTTGTGATCCCAACTTGACACAGCCAATTACTGGCATCTAGCAGTGACATACTGAAGCTGGCGATTGGCGCCGGCGGAGTGGATATTTCCTTTATGCTAAAGTATGACCATTCGGGATCGGAAAATGGCCAAAACAGGAGCTATGGAGGGTGAATATCAGGTTCTTTTCTTAATTTGTTCCAGCCTGAGCCCCTTTATAAAATATTTTTTATTTGACTTCTGACCGCGACACTGCTGAGGCCAGCTATTTGCTGCAGCGATCATTGGGATGGATGGGTACATCATCACTTCAGCTAGTTAAACAGAGATCGCTAGTACCTTGGGGACGTCAGCGCATTTTACAGGATAGTAGAACTTACAAGTGCTCTACGGTAACACGTGTGGGACAGACATTCATACGTACTTGGAGATAAAGTTGTATTGAGACACATTAAATTTTGATTTATTTTTGAGCTGCTGACACCTACAAGAGAAGGGAACATGGGTGATGCACCAATACACATAATCATCAAAAAATTGCACAACATTGTAATGTAGGATTTTGTTTTTGGCGCGTCGATAGGATAACAGGGAGGGTTATACTGCTGTCACTTGGAGTATCTTTCTGCAATGACTATGAACTAGTATAAAGATCAGGCTTTTAATGATGTTATCCGGACTCCATTAAGTTGTGCTTGTCATCCATGGAGACAGAGAGCGGTAGAAGAGTATCCGCAACCAACGTGAATCGTTGGGATAGGATAACAACTTTCCAATCGCTTGGGTTTGACTGCCAAAGCCCCCACCGATTCCGAGAATCGAGGCTTTGAAGACCCCGACTGAATGAAGAGTAGGTCAATCATGCACACTACTGCCCCATCATTCTTACTGGGAGAGGTAGAGATTGGCGACTGCAGCGCTGGCCGATGTTTTCCACTCTCATTTGAATGAATGGAGCAGCGTGTATGAGACTACCTCCAAATTCAGCCAGAGTTCTTCAGAGCCCCGGTTCTCAGGATTAGTGGGGACAATGGCAGTGGATAGGGAAAACTTTTAAATTTGAAATTACCCCTTTAAATGAGTTGTTTACTACATAGACAATCCATTCTCAATCACCATGTTTCCCCCAGTAAAATAATAACACCTATACTGACCTCCAGTTCCGGTGCCGTTCCAGTGTTGTCGGCGCCTGCTCTCCCGGGGCTCGCATGACATAGTTATGTCACACAATCTCTGCAGCCAATCAGCGGCCACTTTACTCGTCTCTCTTTCTGACAAAACTGAAGCTGCATTCTCACTTTCCCTGATGTCAGATTTGTCACAAGGAGGGGAGAGTGAAGCGGCCGCTGATTGGCTGCAGGGATAGTGTGACATAGCAATGTCAAGCTAACCCCGGGAGAGCCAGTGCCGACACCGCTGGAATGGTGCCGACACCGGATGCGAGTATAGATATTATTATTTTAGCTGCGGCTAAAATAGTGACTGAGATGGGGTTGTCTGAGTAGTGGACAACCCCAATTAGGGAACCCCAAGTTACAAATCTAAGGGGACAGAATCATGACAAAGGCTGAGGATTCATCCTTTTCTTTATGGCTTGGGTTATCTGATAGTTAAAATTATTA
This sequence comes from Oophaga pumilio, assembly GCA_009801035.1. Classification (NCBI taxonomy): domain Eukaryota; kingdom Metazoa; phylum Chordata; class Amphibia; order Anura; family Dendrobatidae; genus Oophaga; species Oophaga pumilio. Next base: position 89,772 of record VIAB01005012.1, on the reverse strand, counting down.
TGGAATCTCAAAACGGAGAACAGAAAAATTACTGGTGACATTACTAAGCAAAATGTCATTATCGCAGAATTGTAGTGTATTGGCTCTACATGGTATGGCGGTATTAATTGGACATACTGTGGGTGTATTAATGAAACAATAAGGAATGTATATTGAGTAGTGTACAGGTTTATTGCATACTGTACACTGCCAACTATGATAGCTGCTTTGCAGTTTAAAATGACAACAGTTTTGATATTAAGTTTCTTGGGTTTTCTCTGTACACCCCAATTATATCACTGTCAGCTGAATAGGAAACCTATTGTCAAAAATGTAAATCTCAGCATTGGACATGAGAACAGATCAGTCCATCTGATAGAAGCAAGCTGTAGGGGCAGAGACCATGATTCAAGTGATGTGTCACTGGGCTGCTTGTTGTCATTTTGATAAAATTTCAGCGATAATCTTCTGCTGATAAAACCGTGATTTTATCAAAACTAGAATGATGAGCTCAAAAAGTGACACCACGATGACGCTGGAATTAGTGTCTCTGTCTCTACCTTATACTGCTCTCAGATTAGATGGCAAAAACCTGGTGACAGATTCCCTTTAAATCCTTGCCCTCTGACTTTAGAGCTCACATGTCTGTACTTTCAGCAAACCAAGCTCTATTTGGCCATTCGCCCACATTGTAAAGACGAGCGTTTCCTGTCCCGGCTCTCCGCTCTCCTCAGGGAGACTTTACATACTATGTGCTCTTTATAGAAAACAGGAAAGGCTGCAGATGATTTCTGATACACATTTCTGATTGTGATTCTGGGCAACATCTGGCTGCATCCAATTCTTCAAGAATTCAACAAAACTAGGAAAAGATTAGTCACCAGCACATCCCACCCATGACGAGTTAGAGGGTCCCACAATGAAATCTGTCATGGGACACTTTTGCTATTTTTCTTTTAATCACACCATCTAATTAGATACTTAGGGCAGAAGATACAGTATGTAGGCCGATGACTCCCTAAGATGAAAGCTGCAATCTAAAATCGGACTCTTATGAAAAAGTATAGATGTCAAACAATGGGATCTGTCTGCCATAATCATCACTTATCCTTCTGGATAGTCAATAATTTGGTGACGGATGGATCCTCTAATAATCCTCAGAACAGGGTGCTGGAGTGCCCACCTTGAAGGGAGTGATGGTCCCACATGTGCCACCACTTCATTCATTGCCAGACTACATGATATCGGCAGGGCTATCTCCAAGAATGGAATGGTAGTACGCTCACCCTATTTGACTCCCGTGGCTGCAGCACAGGCACACAGAAAGTAATAATGTTCTATACTTCACATACCTGACCACTGGCACCTGTGATTGGCTGCAGCAGTCCGGTGACTGGAATGGAATGTGTCTCTCTTGACATCATGTGTAGCCAATCACAGGCTTCAGATTTCATACGACCAATTACAGGACGTGATTGAGTCCCGTCATACTAGAAACCACCCAAGCGGAATATGTTGGAGGCACTGAGGTTAAAGAGGTTGTACATTCTTTTTTTTAAGGTTTTAAGCATCACTTGCTTATGATTTGAAAATCCTTGAAATTGTTCCAGAAAATGAAGTTTTTCTGTTTTGCTATACACATGTTTATTTCCTTTTTGTGTATTTGAACACCCAAAAAACAGAGGAAAAAAAAGGCAAATTAGATTTAATAATTTCACAGTAAAACCCAGAAATGGGCCGGACAAAATTGTTGGCACCTGTTGGCAGTGGATTATTCAGGATACTCTCCAAGCGTGTGATAACAGAGCTTCTTTATTCAAGAACAATATATTATAAGCTTAATAGATCAGGAATAAATAATTTGTGTGTCTCTATCTGTGCAGCATCTACAGCAGGCTGCTTCTTTCATACACAGACACAGGAAAACAGGAAATACAGTCACATGCTATCCCTGTGTGAGCCTCTGGGAGTTTTTTTTTCTAACTTTATAAACAGCATACAAATCTAGCAACTAAACACTCATAGACAGGAATGGAGTTGTGCACCAAACATATTCCAACAGCACCTTTCCAAACGTGATTAAACAACTTTGTTTCAAGCATATGATGCTTGTTTAAACTCACCAGTGGCAAGTAACAGGTGTGGGCAATATGAAAATTTTGTCCAGCCAAATGATACCTTGATATCTGTAATCCGACGTCTTGTTCCAGAGAAATCCACATTTTTCTTAATATTTATATGAGCTGTTAAGATCTATGAGCTGGACATAGATCTCCCTGAGAATCTGCTCTCCTAATCTACACTGGTAACGATATTGTTTTTAGGTAGCGTTAGTGAAGATGAATCTTAATATTTTTTTCTATATCCAAGTGGCATTAAATATACTATTGTCTGTGTTTTTTTTTTCGTTTTTTTTGCATAAAGTGTGCTTATCTGGTTTCTGGACTGATGGAAATTACATGAAATAATCCAAAAAGAAGAATAATGAAAAATACAATTCTCACCTGTATTTGATATACTCAAGGAACTAATAAGAGTGAGAAAGTTATAAATACATTATCTCTGTGTAACAGACCGTATGTCTTTTTTTTATCAGCACATGAACTATTTTATTGTAATTGTGTCAGAAGTAAAGTCCTATGTGCCCTGAAAAGAGTTATTTATTATACTTGGTAGGAGGACTGAATTAGGGTGCCCAAACCCATAGCAACCATGCTTTAGCTCAGAGGTCTTGGGAGGCATAGCTTCTGCAGATAAAACATCAGGATTTAAGGTGATTCTTATAACAATTTTGCAGTGCAATATGCATACATCATCACATAGATCTCTTAGCCCTAATGAAGCTGATGTACTTACTTTGGAAATCCATGTCAGAATGCCTGTATAATCTGGATATGAAAATTGACTGACAGCTGCAGCTTGTACTGAGCAGTGTTAAAAATTGCAGCAGCAATAGCAGATAGAATTGACACTAAGGAGGTGTCAGCTGGGGAGCTGTCAATCAGGCTAGGTGCCAGGATATTCAGTGTAAGCTGGGAGGAGGGACACTGATGAACTGTCAGTCAGGCTAGGATGGAGGAGAGCTTAAATTATGAAAAAGGATTTTACAGCCATTATGACAAGAATTTTAAACATACAGTTGAAACCAGAAGTTTACATACACTATATAAAAAGACACATATTCATGTTTTTCTCAATATCTGACATGAAATCAGAATAAACCTTTCCCGTTTTAGGTCAATTAGGATTAAAAAAATTGATATTATTTGCCAAATGGCAGAATAATGAGAGAGAGAGAATGTGTTAAGGCATTTTTATTACTTACTGCAAAGTCAAAAGTTTCCATACATTTCATTAGTATTTGGTACCTTTGCCCTTAAACTGAATGACTTGGGTGAAACGTTTGGGATCTCCTTCCACAAGCTTCTCACAATAGTTGGTTGGAATTTGGGCCCATTCCTCCTGACAAAACTGGTGTAACTGATCCAGGTTTGTAGGTCGCCTTGCTCGCACTGGCCTTTTCAGCTTTGCCCATAAATTTTCAACAGGACTGAGATCAGGGCTTTGTGATGGCCACTCCAAAACATTGACTTTGTTATCCTTAAGCCACTTTGCTACCATTTTGGCAGTATGCTTCAGGTCATTGTCCATTTGGACCCATTTCTGCCCAAGCTTTAACTTCCTGGCTGATGTTTTGAGATGTTGATTCAGTATTGCCACGTAATCTCCTTTTCTCATGATGCCATCTATTTTGTGAAGTGCACCAGTCCTTCCTGCAGCAAATCAACCCCACAACATGATGCTGCCACCCCCGTGTTTCACAGTGGGGATGGTATTCTAAAGCTTCCAAGCTTTTCCCTTTTTTCTCCGAACGTAATGATGGTCATTATGCCCAAAAAGTTAAGGTCTTTGTTCCTGTATGCATTTGAAAACATTAATTTGGCTTTTTTTATGTTTCTTTTGGCTTCTTCCTGGCAGAGTGGCCTATCAGCCCATGTTGACACAGTACTTGTTTCACAATTGGCACAATCTTACCAGCTTTCACAATCATCTTTACAAGGTCTTTTGCTTTTGTCCTTGGGTTGATAGGCACATGTTGGACCAAAGCACATTCATCTCTGGGACACAGAACCTGTCTCCTTCCTGAGCGGTATGATGGCTGGACATTCCCATCTTGCTTGTACTTGCATATAATTGCTTGTACAGATGAATGAGGCACCTTCAGGTTTATTGAAATTGTACCCAAGGATGGGCCAGACTTGTGCAAGTCCACAATTCTCGTCCTGATATCTTGGCTGATTTCTTTCGACTTTCCCATGATGCTACACAAAGAAGCAGTGTGTTTCAGGTGTGCATTAAAATACATCCACAGGTGTGTCTCTAAATAACTCAGATGTTGCCAAAAAAACAGAAGCTTCCAAACAAATGACATCATCATATGGGCAGTCCAGAATTGTTTAAAGGCACAGTAATCTTAGTGTATGTAAACTTTTGACTTTGCATTAAGGAATAAAAATGCCTTAAAACATTCTCTCTCTCATTATTCTGGCATTTGGCAAATATTAATAATGATGGTAATCCTTATTGACCTAAAACGGGAAAGGTTTATTCTTATTTCATGTCAGATATTGAGAAAAACATGCAGATGTGTCTTTATACATAGTGTATGTAAACTTCTGGTTTCAACTGGTAAGTTATTTGATAATGTAATGTAGTTTGTCTTGTGAAATCTGGTGACAGATATGTTTTAATGTGACTTACTATTAAAATCTTACAAGTATCCACATTCTACAGTCTGCAGGGCAAAGGGACTAACACATGACATCGAAATCAGACTATAGACACATTCTGAATATTTTACTTAGTTAAAAAAACAAATAAAAGAAAAACTAAGAATTTTTATCATAGAATTTTTGCATATTTAGGCTTTCAGTAACCTCATTTTCTAGTGCCAGCCTTTAGAATTAAATAATAAAATTTATATACAAAAAATAAATCTAGAGTTCTGGAGTTTTATTCTCACCTGTGCTTGATAATGTATTGCTTGTAGTACTTTGAAGGCCTGTTTACAAGAAAAAATATACAATTATTTGAGAACCAAGTTTTTTTTCTGTATATTCCTTGTACCTAGGTGAATATAACCTCATCATGAGAGAATATGTTTCTGCTTAACACTTTTACATGGATTTTGGTAAAGAAAAACCAATAGGGTTTCTGATGAAGAACAGTTCTCTTTTGACATGAGCAATGTCCTAAGCACATACAGGACATGTTTTCATCAGTTTGTAGTGGAACAATGCAGTCTATTAACAGGTTCTCATGGTCGAATCTTGATGATCATAACATTATGACAAATTTTAGTGATATAAGTAGAGGACCTAGAGTTCAGACTACCATCAATCATAAAGGGATGGCATATTCCAGAGATATCAATAAAGGTCCTAGAGGTTGAACCAGCACCAAGCATTGATATTGGTAAAGGTCTAAGAGGTTACACCACTACAAATTATAAAGCAATGGAATATCCTAGAGATATCATTAAAGGTCCGAGAAGTTGTACCATCACCCATCATAAAGGCATAGGATATCCTAGAAATATCATTAATGGTCTGAGAAGCTGTACCACCACCAATCATGGATATTGGCAAAAGTCCAAGAGGTTATACCCCCACCAATCAAAAAGCTATGGCATACCCTAGAAATATCATTAAAGGTAGAGAAGCTGTGCCATATCATCACCAACCATAAAGGAAGGGCTCATTATAGAGATTTCATTAAAGGTCTGGGAGGTAATACCACCAGCATTCATGGATATTGGTAAAGGTCCCAGAGATTGAAACATCGCCATCATTTAGTGATGGTATTTTCTAGAGATATCATTAGAGGTCCAAGAGGTTGGACCATCGTCAGTCATAATATCAACGGCATATCTATGTAACATTGATGGAGATCCTAGAGAGCAGGCCACAACCAATCATGAAACAGACATATCTTATATGCTTATAAGATTGGTATAACCCTTTAGAAAGACTTGACTACTTTGGAATGGATAAGAGGTACAAAGTCATTCACTACTAGACCAGTGGAATAGCTGGTGGTCACTATTAGAGTAATTTGAGGATTCAGTTTTGGCTTTTTGCATGGCATTTTGTAGATGTATTTTAGTGATTCTAAATAAGAGAACAGTGAGGATCCACATACACAGAATATATCATGGAAAGAGTAAAAGAAAATCTCAGGTATTAATAGACTGCAGGAAGTAACTGTATGTAAACAGAATTATTCCGGAGCCACAGTACTCTTTGAATGGAGAAATACTACAAAATGTAATTTTCATGTATTTCGGTAATAATTAAATAAATTAAAGGGAAATAATGGTGTGGGGTTCCCCTGCTTTTTCTAACCAGTTGAGGGAAAGTCAACAGCTGGTGGCTAATGTTTATTGTCTGGGAAGGGGCTAATAAACATGGAGTTTCTCAGGCTATTCATATCAGCTCACAGCTGTCTACTTTGCCTCAACGGGCTATTAACAAGGGATGACACCCTAAAAAAATTATGTGGGGTACCCGTATAATTAATAACCAGCAAAGGCTAGACAGACAGCTGTGGGCAGATATTAGTAGGATAGGAAGAAGCCATGCATATTGGCCCCCTACTAGACTAAGAACATCAGCTCTCAGCTGCCCCAGAATTGGCGCATCCATAAGATTTTCTCATGATGGTAGTGGTGACGTCAGTATGGTGACTGGAGTTCATCTGCTATGAACTTGGGTGACCTTTCTCACGGCAACACTAGACACTGCAGGCCTGTCTCATTATGTTCCATCTGGGTACTGAGCGGTGGCATCATGCCACTGCTCAACAAACCATCTGGATGTAGCAGAGCTGGACTTTTTTGTGGGACAAATGGATTGTCATCGGATATGTAAGGAGTATGGTAGTTTATTATTCTGAGAGCAAATTCATAAGAAGTAGATATGGTTTAGAAATCTATGTAGTTTTAAAGGGAGCCATGGAATGCCCTGTGTATGGCATATTTGTATTTAAATAGTACACCATTGAAATGCCTCAACTACACCATTGAAATGCCTCAAAGGTATGACATTTTTGTATGTCTTTTTAAAGTGCAAAAATAAAAAAGCGTGAGTGAGAGAGCATAATAATATCTTACACCTGCAGTTTATGTGGTGCTCTTGCATTGTTTTTCTATTGTGTCAAAAATAATCAGGATTTCATTTCTGATGTGGTTTATTAACCATTTATTTTACACACTTTTTTGTGCAGTCTTTTGACTTCAATGTCAAGTTTAGCGCTGATCCTTAAAGCCTGGTCAGAAAAAAAAATCACCATATGAATAACAGTGTTTATTTTTTTAATTTAAATCAGGTAGACGCTTATTCAGAGAGTATTTGAAGCAGTTTTTGATTTGGATTTTAGTAGTAGGATGCGCTCAAAAATCACGTAGAGTGAATTCACAAGTAGATTTGTTGCAGAAATTTTGCGCCATTGTCTCATAAACGGGACTTGCAAAAATCCATGTGATTATCACCCCAAAAATTTCAGTCAGATACCAATTATAACCATTTCTCAGATGCCAGTGGATTCTGTAAAGGTGATTTCATCCAGAAGTTGTGAGCTTCTTTGTAATCCTTAAGACTTTCTAAAAAGACTTGGCTCCATCTACAGTCATGGTCATAGTCCTTCCTTGGGACCTCATGGCTGTCAAGCCATTGTAAACACCTTGTCATCGTATGTTAATTTTAGCTTCTTAAAGATCAGCCTCCTGAGAAGACCCTTCCTGAGCTGTCTCTTCCCATCCTGCCCCTTTTGTTGTGTTTAGAGTATGGGCCATCATGCAGACTAAAATAAACATGAAAAACTACCGTATATTTAAAGCAAATACTAGATAATAGGAACATCAAAAAGTGATTCATCACCATGTACAAAGCCAGAATTCCATTTTACTGTAAGAGAGAATAAGGGGTTAACACACTGGGTATTTTTTGACACATCTTATCCACACGTTTTTCAAGGGTACCGGCGGCAGTGTAAATTAGATATCTGAAATCTCATGCATACCTTGCCTATTTTTTTTCCTTGTGGGTTGGAATCATCAAAGTTTTTTTTTTTTTTTTAATTCTGCAGCTTGTCCACTTTTTCAAAGCTTTTTCAACAGTTTTCACACATTAAGTATGGGTAAAAAAAAACGTAAAAAACCTGCACACAAAAAAGTTTCAAAAAAGTGCGTTTTTTGTAATGTTTTTTCTGATAACACTCTGATTTTGGGTGCAGAAAAATCTGCCTTAAATATGTAATGTGGTGTGGGGCAGTAGGCATGGGTGAGGCACTAGTAGTTGGTACCCTGACACGTTTCATGAAAGTGACGTCCTGGCTGGGTGTGTGGACTAGTGCTGTGAGGACACTATGCCCGTGCAGGACGCATGTAACCAATGTTGCTGGTTGGCCAGGACCAGATGTTTTACAGGTTAATGAGGAAAACCAGCATTTGAAAATAAACTTTTTACTGAATAGGAACATGGTAGGTAATATATACCTCTCCCATACTCAGTCCTGTTTAGGCCCGTTACCTTGCGATCTGTAAACGCTAGGCGTTTCTGCTAGGCGCCCTTTTAAAGGACTTATGGTCACTGGAAAAGGGCACTCTGTCTATTTGTCACTTCTGCTCTGGATCTTGCTATCCCTTTACTTTGGTCTCCACTCACTTAGGGACACCAAAGAATGCGGCACTGCTCATCTTGGACCTTAAGGTCCACTTGCTATGCACTCCAGACCCTATCTGGCTCTCTGACAGGAAATTGTCACTTTCCATACAACTCAGCCCCTTCCACTCTGGGCTAATCCAAAACATAAACTCTCACTGTCCATACTGTCTAACTACACACACCATTATTATTGCTAACACCGCTAACGCACTTTACAAGTCACACTATATATCACAGTTCACATTGCATCTCATTTCACAACAATAAACTTGTTTCTTCAAGAGGAAAATGTCCATATCCTTACAAATATTCAACGTGTACACATATCCTATGGCCCTGCCTTTCTGCAGCGCAGAAGTGTGTCCTGGGGTTACGCCTGAATACCCCTGATAATGGGATTCAGACAAACCCCCGATGGGAGCATAATCGGCAATAACACAAACAGAGTTGAAATGAACTCTGAGGTTTTTCTTTCTGAAAGTGTCCATTTGTTACATGAGTGCCGAAACATAGCCTATTATATTTCTGCGCTTGTTTGAATAATGGACTCATTTACAAAAAATACACAGTTTATTTGAACTATTTTTTGTGTCATTGCAGTCTACGTCCCGGTTAGGGGTTTGCTTGAAACCCGTTGTTAAGCAGATTCAGGGAGATCCCCCAAAGTACTGAAGAAACAAAATGCGAACAGGTTCTAAGGTTGTAAAAAAACCTTTTTTTAAGGTTCTAAGGTTGTTAAAAAAGAAATCCAATTGTTTACCTGTGCTCTTTAAGATTTTGGATATTGTGGTTTGAGAACCTAGAAGATGACAATTGAAATTCTTTACTGTATGTTATCCTGCATGGCTAATAGTTTTTTTCATCACTTCTAGATTACATATGCCTCTGTACACTTTTGTAACCATTTTTTAACTGCTTGAATACATCTAAATATCGAATGTAGCACTATACAGATCCATCTCCATGGTTACAGACTACAAACAAACCTGCGTAGTCAGACATTGCAGTTATGAGTTCTTTATCCACCTTCTACTCTCTGCAGGCCAAAGGGAATGACACACGACAGCAAGATAAGAATATATACACATTCTGAATATTTCAACTAGCTAAAAAAAACAAACAAAAGAAAAACAAAAAACTTTTATCATAGAATTTTTGCTTATTTAGTCTTTCAGCAACCTCATTTCCTAGTTCCAGCCTTTAGAATGATGCATATATAGTTTCAGGTAGGAACAAATTAAATAATAACATTTGTAGACAAAAAGTAAATCTGGAGTTGAGGCGTTTTATTCTCACCTGTACTTGATAATGTATTGCTTGTAGTAAGGCCTGTTGATAAGAAAAATTATACAATTATTTGAGAATTTTCAATGGGGAGAACAAAGATTTTGTTTATCTATATTCTTTGTACCCAGGTGAATATTCTCTCGTGATGAGGTTATAAGTTTCTGCTTAACACTTTTGCGTGGATTTTGGTAAAAAAATAGGGTTTCTGAAGAAGAACAGTTCTCTTTTGACATGACATGAGCAATGTCTTAAGCAAATACAGGATATGTTTTCATCAGATTGTAGTGGAACAATGCAGTCTATCAACAGGTCCTTCATGATCATAACATTATGACATAGTTTAGTAATACAAATAGAGGTCCTAGAGTTCAGACTACCATCAATCATAAAGGGATGGCATATTCTAGAGATATGAATAAAGGTTCTAGAAGTTGAACCACCACCAATCATCGATATTGGTAAAGGTCTAAGAGGTTGTGCCACTACAAATTATAAAGCAATTGCATATCCTAGAGATATTATTAATGGTCCGAGAAGTTGTACCATCACCAATCATGAAGGCATGACATATCCTAGAGATAGCATTAATGGTCTGAGAGGTTGTACCACCACCAATCATGGATATTGGTAAAGATCTAAGAGGTTGGGCCACTACAAATTATAAAGCAATGGTATATCCTACCAATATCATTAAAGGTCCAAGAGGTTGTACTATCACCAATCATAAAGGCATGGCATATCCTAAATATATTATTAAAGGTCTGAAAGGTTGTACCATCACCATTCATTTATATTGGTAAAGGTCCTAGAGGTTAGACCATCACCAATTATAAAGCGATGGCATGTCCTAGAGATGTTATTAAAGTTCTGAGAAGTTGTACCACCTCCAATCACGGGAATTGGCAAAGGTCCAAGAGGATATACCACCACCAATCATAAAGCAAAGGCAAATCCTAGAAATATGATTAAAGGTCCAAGAGATTATACCATCACCAATCATAAAGCAAAGGCATATTATAGAGATCCTATTAGAGTTTTGAAAGGTTGTACAACCACCATTCATGGATATTGGTAAAGGTTCCAGAGATTGAAATATTACCAATTATAAAGTGATTACATATTTTAGAGATATCATTAGAGTTCCGAGAGGTTGTACTACCACCAGTCATGAAGATTGGTTAATTTATAAAGGTATTATTAAAGGTCTGAAAGGTTGTACCATCACCATTCATTTATTTTGGTAAAGATACTAGAGGTTGGACCATCTCCAGTCTTAATATCAATGGCATATCTATGCGACTTTGGTGGAGATCCTAGAGAGCAGACCACCATCAATCATGAAACAAAGACATATCTTATAAGATTGATATAACCCTTTAGAAAGACTTGACTACTTTGGAATGGATAAGAGGTACAAAGTCATTCATTACTAGACCAGTGGAATAGCTGGAGGTCACTGAGTACTTTGAGGGTTCAGTTTTGTTTTTATGTATGGCATTTTGTGGTTGTAGTAAAAATGTGATTCTAAATAAGAGAATAGTAAGGATCCACATACACAGAATATATCATGGAAAGAGTAGATTGTAATAGATTGTATGCTTGCGAGCAGGGCCCTCATTCCTCTTGGTATCTGATTATTGTTATGCTGTAATGTCTATTGTCTGTACAAGTCCCCTCTATAATGTAAAGTGCTGCGGAATATGTTGGCGCTATAGAAATAAAATTATTATTATTATTAAGAGTACAATAAAATCTAAGGCATTAATAGACTGCAGGAAGTGATTGTATGTAAGCAGAAGTGTTCTGGAGCCCACAGTACTCTTTGAATGGAAGAATACTACAAAATTTAATTTTCCTGTATTTAGCTAATAACTCAATAAATTAAAGGAAAAATGGAGTTGGGTCCCCTACTTTTTCTTAACCAGTTGAGGGAAAGCCGACAGCTGGTGGCTGATGTTTATAGTCTGGAAGGGGGTAATAAACATGGAGCTTCTCAGGCTATTAATATCAGTTCACAGCTGTCTACTTAGCCTTTACTGGTTATTAACAAGGGGTGACACTATAATTAATAACCAGCAAAGGCTAGACAGACAGCCGTGGACTGATAGTAATAGGTTAGGAAGGGGCCATGGATATTGCCCCCCTCCCAGGCTAAGACCACCAGCTCTCATCTACCTCACAAATGGTGCATCCATAATATTTTCTCACAATGGTAGCGTTGATGTCAGTAAGTTGATTGGAGTATATCTGCTATGATCTCCAGTGACCTTTCTCACGTCAGCACTAGACACTGCAGGAGAGTTCTCACGCTACAGTCTCAGTATGTTCCAGCTGTCTTTCTGAGCGGTCGCATCATGCCACTGCTCAACAAACCATCCAGATGTAGCAGAGCTGGAGTTCTTATAGATTTTACATTAATAAATGAGTAAAAGAGAGTGGAGAGTGTTTATTTCTAATAAAAGAGCCTGTGTCTTTATTTCAATTAAAGTACTTTACTCTGTGTGTCTTTACTTTACATTTGACTATGGGGTTAGTAATGGGGGTGTCTTATCGATGCCTCTCCATTACTAACCCGTGGACTTGATGTCAGTTGACAGTACAAAGATGATATCAACCCCAATACTATTACCCCACTCCACAGCACCAGTGCAAGTGGGAAGAGCTGAAGCTAAGTGCCAGAATTGGCGCATCTGATGCTGATGTTCTTAGTCTGTGTGGGGGCCAATATCCATGGCCGTTTCCTAGCCTATTACTATCAGCCCACAGCTGTCTGTCTAGCCTTTGCTGGTTATTAATTATAGGGGGACCACATATAATTTTTTTGGGGGGGCGGCCCCCAATTTTAATAACCAGAAACAGCACAAAAAGAGGACTTGGAAATCCTCCAAAAATTCAAAAACACAGCAAAAAGGCAGAGAACCTTATCTGCCCAGGCCTCCAAACTATCAGGGTGAAGTAGACCCATATAGTTAAGATGGCGGCAACACAGGTAAAAGAATACCGATGAGACAACCGCTCGCAGCCTACCAATGCATGGAGGGGGCGGTTGCTTGGTATGTTAATGCACAATGAAGACTTGTATACGGCCCTGTTCACACAATGGAAATGCACAGCATCCAGTGTTATGTTTCGGTAACTGAGGAGAAATAGCAAAAAATAGCAAAAGCGGTAATGCACCAGAGAGGCTGGAACCTATTGGATTGCAGTAACCTGAACTAACCACACAACTAGAAGTAGCCGTGGAGCGTTCCTACGGTGATCCTAGACGCCTCGTCACAGCCTGAGAGATAACTACCCCTAAAGGCAGAAAGATGAAAGCTATCTGCCCCGGAGCAGATCCCCAAAGAAAATAGGAAGCCCCCAAACATGTAATGGCGGTTAGACAAGAAGAAAGCACGGACACAGACAGAAAATAGAATGAGCAAACACTGGGGCCCAATCTGTCTAGACAGAAAAGTACAGGAAAGAATTCTGACTGCAATCCAACAAAAACCCTAACAAAAATACCAACACTTCTGATTGCCAAAAAAGCTGAGATCACACGATCTCATCCACCTAAATCAGATCTCTGGTGTAACAAAAAGCTATTCAGCAAATAAAAAGTAACAAAGGAGCAAAGCAAAAGTGCAGACAAAAACGGAGCACAATTGCAGCGCCAGATCCTCAAAAGGGGACAGGCTGAAGTCCACTGCAAGCAGCAAACCAGCAGAGAAAATCAAACAGAGGAAAAAAAAACAGCAAACACTTATCTGAGGGAGAGCAGGAAACTAGCAGTGCTCCAAGCAAGACCAGAAGGAACAATTGATAACCGGCAAGGCTGCTGGGAACTCAGGCCACTTATATCCTACCATTCAGCGCCAGCTGAAGGCCATTCAGTAATCAGTTCATTGCCCTCAGCAACCACTGGAGGGAGCCCCAGCTCAGAAGCCGCCTCCAGCATATTCACAACAATCCAGGTTATCAGCCTATTAGTGACGCCCTTCTATTAGATCAGGCGGGCTGCCCAGCGCTATCCAAATGCATCCCATGTGAACAGACACCACAGTTTACAAGACGGAATGGGCCCAACTGCACCCTGAAAAAAAGTGCAAAAAACACATATAAAAATCTATCTATCTATCTATCTATCTATCTATCTATCTATCTATCTATCTATCTATCTATCTATCTATCTATCTATCTATCTATCTATCTAAGATTGTTTTATTAGTTAGTAAACTAGCTTTAAGTGACAAAGAGAAACCCTGTATGTAAAAGCTGTTGTAAAATGCATTGCATATGTATGTCATACAGATGTCATACGGATGCTAGGTGAGAAAAATCGCATGACACTCGTTTGACTTTTCAGGAACAACACCAGAAAGGTTTTATAAACGCAGATGAGTGTGAGCCCTTACACGGTGGCTCAGTGGTTAGCACTGCAGTCTTGCAGCGCTGGGATCTTGAGTTTAAATCAACCAAAGACAACATCTGCAAGTAGTTTGTCTGTTCTGTGTTTACGTGGGTTTCCTCCGGATTCTCCGGTTTCCTCCCACACTCCAAAGACATACTGATAGGGAATCTAGATTATGAGCCCCAATGGGGACAGTGATGATGATGTCTGTAAAGTGCAGCGGAATATGAGGGTGCTATATAAGGAAAGAGTAATAAATAAATAATAATAGGATAAACAAACATAGGGGAACATATAATTCATTTATATTATTGTTGATATGTCTGACACTGGGAGTTTTGTCCATACAATGCTGACAACCAAAAAAGAAAATATTCCTGTAAGAGTCCAGATGTGGCAGATCATTTTGTGTTACATATGGATTTCACCACAAATCTGCCCCGAATTTCAACTTGCACATAACAAATGGCTATTTCACCACTGCAAATCCATAGGAAATCTGCAGCAGTAAATCTGTACCATATGGTGCTGATGATGATGATGCAGATTTTGTACCCTGAAAAAAAAAAAAGAGAAACCTCATCTTACCAATTGTCTGCTGTTCACTTGCTGATGTTTTCCTGGTTCCCAACTGGTCTCTGATCTTTCAGCTCCAGTAATGATGTGTCAACACATGGGACCACTGTGCCTGTCACTGGAAACAGTGGTCACGTGACAACGCATCACATCATGGTTGAAGGCACAACACATCCGTGGGGAAAATGGAAGTTGGAGCCAAGTAAATGCCTAAAATATCCAATTGCTTCAGATTTGTTCACAAATTTCTGTATTTCGAAAAAAATGAATCATCCTAATCTCAAGCACCCACGCGCGTCACGTCTGGGGCAGATGACAGAGGGGAAGTCCAAAGTCTCTTCATCATTAACTATGGGCACAATTAGATCTGCCAGGAATAGAGAAGTTGTGCACTGTCACAAAGAACATGCGCCGTGATGAATACAAAGTTGGACTTAAGGCGAGGGTCTTAATAGGATGACAGCAGTGACATAGCTCGTGGGCTCTAAAGCAAAATCTTCAACAGGGTCTCAAACTATCCTGGCTCTTTAACCTCGATCGAACAAATTTTTATGTTCGGCTTCGTTTTTTTTCGCCTCTTATTCCACGAGCCATAACTATGACAAAGTCATATGAAGCCGTATTTTTTACGGGACGAGTTGTACTTTTGAATTAGATATTATCGGCAATTGTTTTTTTGGCTTGTGTTTTTATGGTGTTCATTGCTCAGTAAAAATGACATCGCAATATGATTTTCCAGGTCAACACAATTATGGCACTAGCAAACTTGCATTTTTTTATCATTTAGATAATGGGAAAAATTTTTTTGCCTTTTTTTAACATTTTCTGAGACCCTTAACGCTTTCATTCTTCAGTTGGTGGTGTGTCTGAGTGCATATTTTTGCCATCACACAGCTCTATCTGTACCGAAGAAGCCAAATTATCCATACTAATATGTTTTTATTGCAGTCCAGATTTCATGTCAAGATATTTCCCACATCTACAGTGCCTTGAAAAAGTACTCATAACCCGTAAACTTTTCCACATTTTTTCTTGTTGCATTCACAAACTTAAATGTATTATATTGGAATTTTATGTGATATACCAACACAAACTAGCAAGTATTTGTGAACTGTAAGGGAAATGATACATGGTTTTCTAATTATTTTAAAAATATAAATATGAAAATTGTGACATGCATTTGTATTCAGCCCCCCTGTAGTCTGATACCCATAAATAAAATCCTAAATGACCAATTGTCTCACATAATTAGTAAATTGAGTCCAACTGTGTGTAATTTATTCTCAGTATAACTACAGCTGTACTGTGAAGGCCTCAGAAGTTTGTTTGAGAACACTGGAGATCAAACAGCATAATGAAATCCAAGGAACACACCAGACAGGTAAGGGATAAAGTTGTGGAGAAAAGTAAAGCAGAGTAAGGTTATAAAAAAATAACCCAAGCTCTGAACATCTCACGGAGCACTGTTCAACCCATCATGCAAACTGGAAGGAGCATAGGACAACTGCAAACCTACCAAGACATGAGCATCCACCTAAACTGACATCTCGAGAAAAGAGAGCACTAATTAGAGAAGCAGCCAAGAGATCCATGGAAGAGCTGCAGTGTTCCACAGCTTAGATGGGAGAATCTGTTCACAGGACAACTATTAGTCATATACTCTAAAAATCTGGCCTTTATGGAAGAGTGGCAAGAAGAAAGCCATTTTTGAAAGCAAGCCACAAGAAGTCCCAATTGCAGTTTGCAAACAGCCATGTAGGGATCACAGCTAGCATGTGGAAGGATGTGCTCTGGTCAGATGAGAGCAAAGTAGAACTTTTAGGGCTAAACGTAAAATAATATGTGTGGCGGAAAACTAACACTGTACATCACTCTGAAAACACAATCCTCATCATCAAGCATGGTGGTGGTAGCATCATGTTGTGGGGAAGCTTTTCTTCAGCAGGGAAAAGGAAGTTGGTCAGAGTTGATGGGAAGATGCATTGAGCTGAATACAGAGCAATCCTGGAGGAAAAACCATTGGAGGCTGCAAAAGACTTGAGACTGGTGCGTAGGTTCACCTTCCAGCAGGATAACGACACTAAACATACTGCGAGAACTACAATAGATGGTTTAAATGAAAGCATAATCATGTGAGTGAATGGCCAAGTCACAATCCAGACCTAAATGTAATTGAGAATCTGTGGCAAGACTTGAAAATTACTGTTCAGTGTGTTCACAGATGCCTTTATCCAATATCACTAAGCAGAGCGAGTGAGCAAAGAAAAATGGGCAAAAATTTCAGCCTCTAGATGTGCAAAGCTGGTAGAAACAGACCCCAAAAGACTTGCAGCAGTAATTGTAGCAAAAGGTCCTACAAAGTATTGACTCATTTTCAGATTTATATTTTTAAAATATTTAGATAACCATGTATCATTTCCTTTATACTTGGCAAATATCCACCACTTAGTGTTGGTATATCACATAAAATCCCATTAAAATACATAAAATAGCCTTCACACGTCCGTCTTTATGCGGTCCGTTTTTTAAGGATCGCAAATATTAACACACGCACACCCATTGTATTCAATGGTGGTGAGCACATGTCAGGTTTTTCACATGGACCGTATGTCTTTGTGAAAAACCCACAGACATGTCAGTTTTTTACGCGCACCACAAACAAAATGTGTGCCATCCGTGTGTCATGAGGGTGACGCGCACCAGCGCCTAGAAAAAAAACTCATAGTTTGCGCTGTTCCCAAGTGATGGGAGCTTAAGGCAGCTCTCATTATTATCGCCTGGTTACATTATGTGCAAAATTAGGAATTAATTGAAAAAATTGGCTTGGGCTCCTGAATAAATTTGAAGTGAAAGCCCACTGCTGGAGGCTGATGTTAATAATCTGGGAAAGGTGACTATTCCAGAAGGTTCCCAGGCTATTAATAACAGCTCACAGCTGTTTGCTTATGTGGCACCCCAGGAGTTTGGTTGCCACAGTGACCTTTCCTCCCTCCAGGGGGGAGTAATGTCATGACTGAAAGCAAGGAAGGATCCCTTTAACAGGTTACACACAGCATACAACACTTTTCTTACTTCAAACCAGAAGGGGGAGCTCTAACACCTGATTTCAGGGGAGCTTCCCTGGAATATTCTGGCTGGGGGAAGAGTTACTTAGTCTGTCAGTAGGGTTGAGTGAGGAAGGACGTGCAGAGACAAGCAGGGGGGGGACAGGAGCT
>VIAB01005011.1:87983-111637 GCA_009801035.1 Oophaga pumilio | reverse complement strand
AAATCACAATAAGAAGTCTGTTTCAGAGAGATGAATGACAGGTTGGCCAGAAAAATATCTGCTCCCCCATCACTATTGTATCGGACATATCTCGGGTTCTGAGAAGCTTCGTACATCCTCGCTGTTATCTGCTCACATTATAATGCCGCACTGTTCTAAACTTTGTGTTTTATCATCAGATTTAGTGATGACGGTGCTCATGTTTGTCGCTTCCTCTTTACACAGTAGATTTTTGCAGCCGTTGTTCTTTTATTTCTCTCTTTTTGCACAGTATCTGGTGTACAGCAGTGATTTTTGCCATTTGAAAACTAATGGTAGAAAATAATGGAGCCATTGTTCTCGGTGTAGAAAACACATTCACGATCTAATACCAGGAAAGCGGAATTTATTAAAATGTAGAAATGAAATATATATATTTTTTAAATTGCTGTTTGTACATTGGCCACTAGATGTCAGCACAACAAACTAAACTACAGATTGGTAGAGAAGAAAAAAAAGTTTTGATTTACAGCCTGCAGTAAAACTGGATGTCATGGCCTCATTGTGACATATAGACGGCTCTGTTATACTGAGTCAAGACAAACAGCTTTCATATTGAGAACAACAAAGTTTGTAGAGTTAAGGTGCATTTACCCTGCACGAATAATGGAGAAAAAAAAAGTCGATATTTCCTCAAGGGACAAAATAGTTGAGGTTGACAGAAGCCGGACACCCTGTGATCAACCTATTTTCAGAGTTTAAAATAAATATCCGATAAGCTTGGTTTAATGGATTCCATATTTTAAGGGGTTTTCCATGACTGTAGGACGCTGCGTTTTTGTTGCGGCAAAAATATGTAGCGTCAAAAACGCACCTAAAAGTCATCATGAGCAACACCACCTTACAGTTCCAGAAAAGAAATAGAAATCTCCTGCCCACAGGGCTTTTTTAAAAACATTTTTTTACGCTGCGTAAATTAACCTGAGGTGCGTTTTTCAGAACCTCAACATGTCTGCTAGATCTGCAGCAGAGAAAACTGTGATTGTATCACAACTGCTGCACCCAGTAAGTGACACATTGCTGGAATCAGGATCTCTGTCTTACATCAGATTACATAGCAAAAACCTGCTGACAGATTCCCTTTAGACGGTAAACACCATGGACTTTGTACGTTGTGGAGTATTCACCTTTTTTTTTCTCAAACGTTATTAGGATCCTTTCCCAAGTCTTTTCCTCCAGCCAAAAAGGAACAGAAAAGATGAAAGTCAGTTCATTACATAGGTATGCGTATATATATATATATATATATACACTGTATATATATATGTGTATATATATATATTGTAGTGCAGCAGGGTTGGTGCAGTGTGACAGACAGGCAGTGACCCGGAAAAGTTATAAACAAATTGTCAGCATACTCACAAACAGAACATAAATAGGATCCTCCGGATCGCAGCCGTGAAATAAGATAGTCCGTAACCGGGACCGGTTACCATGGGTGACTGCACCGCTTTGTATGCTGAGGGATGCCAGGCCTCTTGGTTCTGCTTGGCTCTGTGTTGCTTCACACAGGTTGCGCTCTGCAGAGCCTTCTGCTCTGCATGCTTGCAAAACCAAACTTACACACCCAACCCTCTGCTGCAGGGTTTTTTACAAGGAACCTGTGGCCATAAGCCACTTGGAAAACCCGGCCAGGGAGGATACGGATCGCACCACTGCCATCCTTTAGTCCGTTTCAAAAATAAAAGCCCAGAGCAGGTTTTCCTTAAATCTGCCTGAGCAAATAGCTTGCCCAAGACCAATACTTACTTTTATTTTGCATTCCTGCAGCCTCAATACGCTTCTGTGCACATCCTGGGGGGGCACATAGCGACCCTCGCATATGACAACGGTCACTGCCTCACAATATATATAACACAGTTTATATATATGTGTGTTCAGTTTCTATGTGTGTGTACGCACAGTTTATACAGTTGAAACCAGAAGTTTCCGTACACGATATAAAAAAGACACATCTGCAGGTTTTTCTCAATATCTGGCATGAAATCAGAATAAACCTTTCCCATTTTAGGTCTATTAGGATTACCATAATTATTAATATTTGCCAAATGCCAGAATAATGAGAGAGAGAATGTTTTAAGTCATTTTTATTACTTACTGCAAAGTCAAAAGTTATCATGCATTTCATTAGTATTTGGTACCATCGCCCTTAAACTCAATGACTTGGGTGAAACATTTGGGATTTCCTTCCACAAGCTTCTCACAATAGTTGGTGGGAATTTGAGCCCATTCTACCTGACAAAACTGGTGTAACTGATCCAGGTTTGTAGGTCGCTTTCCTCACTCCGGCCTTTTCAGCTTTGCCCATAAGTTTTCAATAGGATTGAGATCAGGGCTTTGTGATGGCCGCTCCTAAACATTGACTTTGTTATCCTTAAGCCACCTTGTTACCATTTTGGCAGTATGCATGTTTCACAGTTGGGATGGTGTTCTTAGGCTTCCAAGCTTCTCCCTTTTTCCTCCAAACGTAACGATGGTCATTAGGCCCAAAAAGTTTTTAGTTTCATCAGACCACAGGACATGTCTCCAAAAATTAAGGTCTGTGTTCCTAGTTGCATTTGCAAACATTAATCTGGCTTTTTTATGTATCTTTTGGAGTAATGGCTTCTTCCTGGCAGAGTGGCCTTTCAGCCCATGTTGATACAGTATTCGTTTCACTGTGGATATTGACACAATCTCACCACCTTCCGCCATCATCTTCACAAGATCTTTTGCTTGTGTCCTTGGGTTGATATGCACATGTCGGACCAAAGCACGTTCATCTCCGGTACACAGAACCCATCTCCTTCCTGAGCAGTATGATGGCTGGACTTTCCCATCTTGTTTATTCTTGTGTAAGGGGGTGCCACGTCTCTACCCCCTTAAAGTTGGGTACCATGTACTGGTGCTACAGTGTATCTATGTACTGTATATCTTCATGCCTTTTCCCCTTTAAATGTATTAATGGTATGCTTCTATGTATATATATTCATTCAATTCTGTCTTGAGCATAATGTGGTGTATTGTGAAGAGTATAATATGTGTTAGGGTAAGTGTAGTACCCCAGACCGTCCACTGGATGGGGTGCACACTAGCACACAGTATGCAAACAGTTAACTGAGTTGCCCACCAGGGCCGTGGGGTACTCGGTACCGAGCCAGTTAACTTCTATGTGGATGTCACGGCAGCGACGACCCGGTCCGTGGCCCTGGGCTCTCACCAAAAAGGGAATATATTTACAGGAGATTAAGTTTATGAAATGGTTCGTGACGCCACCTGTAGTATCTGGTCAGGGTGACCAGCGCTGCGGTAAAGATCCTCTGGGACAGATGGTATTTGGCAGCTGTGTTGGTAAACCTCCTACAGGCGAGACTGTGTTATCCCAGGGCAGGTAGATGTTATATTTGGGAATGTTACTGAGGAATGCAGCAAAGAGAGGTGTGCGTCGCTGAAATAACTCTAGGAGACAGTCCGTATGCAGTTCAAGGTTTTTACTCACAGTCTGTCTGCAGTACAGGTGCCCGCTTGGCACTATGTCCTCTGGGCGAGGGATCCAGCAACCCCCAGGTAACTCGGTCACACTTGCCCAGGACTCCCGTTCTGTGTGTGTCCTTTCCTGGCCGTCTCCCTCTCTGTGCTATTCCACTTCTCTCTTCCTAGCACCTCACCACGCAGTCTTTCAGTCCAGAAGCTGCGGACCCTGTCGGGTAACAGATTAATTCTGTGTGTCCTTGGCCCTATGTGGCTTCCTTCCTGGAGATGGTGCTGGTGGTTGGTAGCAATGACCCATAAAGTGATCACCGCCGTCGGCTTGCTAGCGGGGCCTGAAGGTTTCCCACTAGTCTAGGGGCCGATTCCCTTGTGGCCTGGTCCTTCCGATCCCGGAGAGGGCCGCGGATGGACTGTTCACTGTCTGTGCCCAAGGACCCCTTCGCTTACTTCTCCAGAAGCTCCTCAGTCTCTTTCTCCCAACTTAGAGGACGAGCTCCTATCAGTTTGAGCTCTCCTCCCCAACTCCTCACAGGAAGTGCTGCTGCTTCCTTAACTTCTCTCCTCCTACTACTGCTAACTCCACCCATCCATACACCCCTTGCTAACCAGCCTGGGATGAGACCATCCTCCGTAGGGTACGTCCATATGCCCAGCTGATATGGTGTGTGTTGGATGCAGGTGTTGGAGTACTAGGGGTGCTCCCTCCTTACCTTGGAGTGGGGTGTCACACCTCTGGATGAGGTGCAACACCTCTGTGGCGACTGAACCCTCAGGGGCGCCACATAACCATAGGAGGGTTTTGCTGTGGTTAAGTCAGGATGACTTCCTGAATAAGTTAGTTGGGGCCTAAGAGCCCTTAGAGCTCGTGTGGGCTTAAGGCCTGAGCAACACAGCAAACCATGTAAAGTTTAAGGTGAAGTGCACAGCCATCCAGAGTCCATAGACAAGGACAGAGGGGCAGCTGAAGCGGCAGTGTGACCGCAGTCTGGAGCTGAAGACAGTAGGTCCGGGATATAACACGGGATGCCAGTTGCTCAGAATGTGGCAGATCATCACGTGGGCTGATGCCCTTGGATCCGGGGCAAAACGGACAAGGGAACCCCCATGCTTAGAGACTTTACTAAAGGAGGATGCTGTGTTACCGCAGGAGGCGGTAGGACCCCGTATGGTACTAGCGGACATAGGACAGAAGGCAGAGAAAGGAAACATTGTGAACTGTGTGGAAACTGATGATAATGCTGTCACTGACCAGGATGTGCTGTGTGAGAGATAAAGTAAAGTTCCAAGTTTTAAGTTCATTTTGGACTCTGTCTCTTATTGTGCTGTAACACAAGCAATGGAATCTAAGCAAGCTCGATTGGACCCCAAGGGTGCAGAAGGCGTAACTGAAGGTATGCTGATGGTGGGACAGTGTTTGAATGTGTTTGGGAGCCAGGGCACGCCAAAGCCACATGTTACTGCCATGACTATGGCCCTAGCTCTGCCTTTCACACTTGCATATAATTGTTTGTACAGATGAACAAGGCACCTTCAGGTATCTTGAAATTGTACCCTAGGATGAGTCAGACTTGTGCAAGTCCACAATTCTCTTCCTGATATCTTGGCTGATTTCTTGAGACTTTCCCATGATGCTACATAAAGAAGCAGTGTGTTTCAGGTGTGCATTAAATTACATCCACATGTGTGTCTCTAAGTAACTCAGATGTTGCCAAAAAAAAGCTTCCAAACACATGACATCATTATATGGGCAGTCCAGAATTGTTTAAAGGCATAGTAATTGTCATGATCCAGTCCGGGGTTTGTTTTCTGCTATTCTCTCCCTGGACTGGTCATGCAGGGGTTAATCCCCTCTGCCTCATTTTGGATCTGTTTTTGCTATTTCAGTTCACTGTGGCTTGCAGGCGACGTCAGTGATAGTTCATGCTTCCAGGCTGGAGCAGCTGACCCGTATACCCTAGTGATCCTTCTGCCTTTGACTTCCCGTATTAGTGTCTGACCCGTTCCCTATCCCTGACTTTGTGTACATTTGGTTGTTTCATCAACAGTGTATGACTCGGCTTGAACTCTGAACCCTGCCTCACTCTTTTCCGTCTTAGGATACTTCGGGAGTTTCATGATTCAGCCCTGAGTGGGCATCCTGGAATCTCGGCTACCCGTAAAGCCGTCTCTAGGCTATTTTGGTGGTCCTCGTTGGCCTCGGATGTGGTTAAGTTCGTGTCGTCCTGTGATGTATGTGCTCGTGCCAAAAGCTCCCATAACCGTCCGGTCGGGGAATTGGTGCCACTGCCAATTCCTGATAGACCATGGACTCACCTGTCCATGGATTTTATCACCGATCTTCCTCCTTCTAGTGGTAAAACAGTCATTTGGGTGGTGGTGGATAGATTTAGTAAGCAGGCGCATTTTGTACCTTTGACAGGTCTGCCTAATGCTGAGACGTTAGTTAAATTGTTTGTTGAACATGTGGTGCGACTGCATGGTGTGCCTGTGAGTGTGGTTTCGGACAGAGGAGTGCAGTCTGTGTCCAAGTTTTGGAGGGCGTTTTGTAAAAGGCTGGGTATCTGTTTGATCTTTTCTTCAGCCTATCGTCCTTAGACTAATGGTCAGACAGAGAGGACCAATCAGTCCTTGGAACAAATTTTGCCACGTTTGACCACAGCTCGGCAGAACAATTGGTGATCCTCTTTGCCTGTGGCTGAGTTTGCTTTTTCTAATCTCATTAATCAGTTCACGGGCACCTCTCCTTTCTTCTGTAATTATGGGTTTCACCCTCATTTTGGGGAATTTTCCCGACTGGATTCAGGATGTCCTGGGGCTGATCTGGCTGTGCAACTGATGGGGGAGGTGTTGGCAGGAGGTTCAGAGGAGCATTGGGGACTGGGAGTCTCACAGGAGGTATAAATTCTTTACTGACAAGAGACAATCTGTGGGGCCAGTATTCCGGGTTGGGGATAAAGGTACTGCCACACTAAACGCTCCCGCTAGCGATCACGATAACGACGCATACTAATGCGATCGCTAGCGGGATCGTTTTAATATCGCTAGTAGCGCACTAATTTAGCGATGTCGTTAAGGACACTATCGCGGTTAGCGATCTCCTTAACGACTTTGGCGGTACAAAAACACCGCACATCGCTAACAAAAAGGTGCCACACTCAGCGATATATGCTCACCAGCGGGACGCCAACGATAAAAATAGGGTCCAGAACGATGTGAAGGATGAACGAGATCACAGCAGGGGCACAGCAGGGGCCACGTCGCTAGTACATGCCACACACACCGGCGTCACTAACGAGATTGCTAAATAGTGACGTTTTTTAGCGATCTCGTTAGTGACGCTGTTTAGTGTGGCATACCCTTAAGGTATGGTTATCCACCAGGAATAGGGAACCTGTCAGCTCGTTTTTACGCAATAAGCTGCGCAGTTGCATTACAGTAATCTTAGTGTATGTAAACTTTTCACTTTGCAGTAAGTAATAAAAATGCCGTAAAACATTCTCTCTCTCATTCTGGCATTTGGCAAATATTAATAATTATGGTAATCCTAATTAACCTAAAATGGGAAAGGTTTATTCTGATTTCATGTCAGATATTGAGAAAAACATGCAGATGTGTCTTTCATATGTGTCTAGTTTCAAGTGTACGTGTGCACACAGTTTATATATATATATATATATTTACAAATAACGTATACATACAGTATATATGTGTGTGCACAGTTTGTATATATACTGTATATTTACACATAACGTATACATATATATGTGTCCTTGTTATGTATGTCTATACTTACTAACTATAGTCACAAGACCCAACTCTACAAAATCCTCCACACACGACTGATAGGGACAAGAAAATGAACTTTTTGGGAATCAGAAATATGGACTTTGGGTATGAGAGAGGTTGTACTGTACCGACCGAGAGGAGCCCTCATAATTGATGTTTTATAATCTTATGTTAACAGGTTGGAAAATCTTTAGCGGTTTTGATTAGTTTATTGACAAACGAATATAAAATGTTCTCTGATTTGCACTTTTGTTTTTACCAAAGTTCATTTATTTTTCTTTCTTCTAAAATTGCTAAGGTGTTGCTTTCCCTAAGCAGATTTATTTCATTTCTTCCAGCTATTCATTGCAGTCGGAACTCCAATAATATCGACCACCCTGCCAGTACGGACAACATCAACCTGAACCTCAAGGGGGAACTCGCAGACTCACCCTCCGTTAAGGACACTTCAAAAGTTCCAGAGCCCAAAGGGACACCCAAGAAACTGCAGACAGATGCACCCAAGGTAACAAGGAGCTGGGGCCCCAGAGTGATGTTAAAACAAATCATTTAATTAGAGGAGAGTGTTTGTTCTGTAAACACGACAGGCGCCGATGATTAGAATGCAAAGCGGAGCGAGGAGTCCTGAGGTGAAAATAATTAGAGAAGAAAAATAGAGTGCGGTAGAGAATCAGCTCGGAGAATGCCCGGTGAATGTCTAATCGCTCTACTCACGGCTTGCTGCTGCCTCACCTTGTCTTCTTGAATATTGCATGCTTTTTTATACTACTCTTATTTAGCAAAATTTAGCATACTGAGTTCACTTTTAGGATTGTCACTTATAATCAGTGTCGGACTGGGATTCCAAAGGCCCACCAGTAACATTGACTTTGAGGGCCCCCTTTTCAGCTACGTGCAAATATTGCGTTACCCTTTATCACAAACCTTTTATACATTAGGCTAAATAAAGATTATTATTATTATTTGTTAAATGATTGATAAGATGCTGCCATTGTCTGTACATAGAGAATCAAGTTTTTTGTGCCAGCTACTGCTCATATAGAAGGCTGTGTGGCCCACTCCTGCACAAGGGCCTACCCTGTTCCCCTGTTCTCCTGTGGGCCAGTCCAAGCCTGTTTACAATAGATGACACCTCCCAACTTTGCACTCTCTGTAAGGAGAAATGTTCCCCTTTAGAACCCCTGTCGGAGGCCTCTCACACAGCCAACCTGTATTTGCGTTGCACTGACGAGGGGCAAAAACTCTGAAACACCTGTCTGCAAATGGAGGGTCTGGTTTCACTTCCTACATCCTATCCCAAGTCATGTGGCCAAGCTCTTTGCAGGGTTAATATTGACTTAAAGAGGCTATCCCCTTTTAGTTAATCTTCATTTGCTGACAGAGTTTGAGATATATATATTAATATTAATTTTCTATACTCACTGTCCCCTGGTCCATTCGCGAGTCTCAACCCTTGCTCCTGGTGTCTGGCATTGGCTGCTGCCCTATCACGAGCGTTGCACTCCGTCTACTCTGCCAGAGCCGCCGAGCTCAGTGATTTGGCTGCTACACTGTAGATGTGATGTCAGCACCACAGCCAATGCCAGACACCGTGAGCAGAACTGAAGAATCGTTGGCGGACCTGGGGAAGGTGAGTACAGAATGCTTTGTTGTTTTATACCAAAATGCACCTGGGAATGAAGACTAACTGAAAGGGGACTACATAAAAACATAAAATTACCTTAAAGGGAATCTGTTGGCAGCTTTTGTGATATGTCATCTGAGAGCAGCATTATCTAGGGACCAAGAGTGTGATTCCAGGGATGTGTCACTTACTTGGTGCAGTTTTGATAGAATCCCTGTTTTTTCTGCTGTAGAATGCTGAGCTGTGAATAACCCCACCCACAACACTGATTGGCAGCTTCCTGTGTATAGTGTAACTAAGCTGCCAATCAGTAGTAAGGGTGGGGTTACATAGATTAGCCTGACTGGTTTGCATGTGAGACCTAGTCCAGCAGTGATAACCTCCTGCTGATAAAACACTTGATTGTATTGAAACCACAGCACACAGCTTAATAAGTGACACATCCCTTGAATCAGGCTCGCAGATTCCTTTTAAAAGAAGGCGTCTTCTCTCACGTCCAGTAGTCCAAAATTCCCTTTCCCTACCTGCAAAATCTTTCATAATGATCAATGTCACATGTTCTGAGTCTGACCGTAAGCCCTCATTCATGCGAGTGTTTAATAGGGACAAGTGTTATCCGATACTTTATCAGATGGAAATCTGCCCAATGTTATACTATGGGGCATTGCAGCGCTGCGATTATTTTTTCGTACCGATTTGGCATTCTGCGGGTGCATCCGATGTTCAGATCATGCGCACCCAGTCTGTAGGTGCGTGTGAAGCATCAGACTGCACTTAAGATGTCATCAGAGTGCAGTCCGAATTAAGAATATGGAGAAATTGCGTGATATGATTCTCACAGAGTTTGATCCGAGTGTCATTAGCATAATCGGCCTGATTCTCTTGGATGAAAGAATAGTCACCCCGGCATAAAAGAAAGTCAGAGAGGAGGGGTGTGCTCAGGGCCGGTGTCAGCACCCGGGCAAGTGTCGGGACCCTGAGCAGGCGGGGGGGCCCACTCACAGTCGGGGACTGATTTTGAGAATGCAAATTATTACTACTGCAATACCAGACTCAACCCATTAAACAGAGTGGCGCTGTTTCTGTCCTGTGTCTCATGTTGCTGTGCTAATAGGACGGACCCGCAATGCCAATGCACTGTTCCTAGGTTGTATCTGATATTGAATTTTGCAGAGGCCGCCAGTTAATGGGAAGGTATGAAATTAGAAAAAGGAGTACCATGCACAAAAAGCACCAGGCCTTGCTCATAGGCTTTGTCTGGCACATTGCAATATGAATTGGGTGGTGTCCTGTCCACTTCAGCAGAGCACCCGGGATCCATTACACTCCCTGTCCATCTTCCCCCTGTACCCAAGAGGACACGATGTGCCGGGCAGCCCCAATACCAGACTTTGGGCTCCGTCCTTGACAGGAGCATTGGCTCTGGATTCCAGTATGTTGTCCTCACTGCCTCGAACGATTGGTACATGGTGGCCCTAGCAGCCCACTGAACTTGAACTTGAACTTGTTACACTACTTCCCTAACTCACTTACTACCAGGAAATGTCCTCTTTTTACCAACACTAGACCCCACCCACTGTGGGCTAGTTCTAAACATTAACTCTATCTTATCCTTCTAACATCAACTACCATCAATGTACACTATGCATCTTAGACATAAGATAGTGATATCTCTAACCCTGTGCTCACCCTGCACTGTGCACTGCTCTCATGGAAAAAAATATTTATACGCTGTGCTATCACACAATATAAGAGACACACATCATTATTCACACAATATGGAAAACCGCACGACACTGCACACATGGCGCGATTGTTGTCTTCAGGGGCAGAACAGTCCATCACTCTTACACATGCAGGCACACCGAAGTCAGCTGCCGGCTAGAGAGGAGGACAGCGGACATCATGGGAGCAGGGGGAAAGTAAAAATAATTGTTTGCTTCTTTTTAAAATGTACTGGAGAAGAACTCAGTTGGATTATACCAGTAAGTTCCCCAGGATGGGGGCATTATACCTGGAAGGGGCCAAGGATGCGGGACCTTATGGCAGGAATTGGCACAGGATGGGTGCATTATACAAGGAAGGGGCTAAGAATTTGGAGTATTGTACCAGCATAGAGGATGTTATACCAGGAAGGGGTCGAGGATAGGAGGCTTTGTAACAGGATGGGGGACATTATATCATATCAGGAAGGAGCCAAGGATGGTGGGACATTATACCAGTAAGGGGCCCAGGATGGGGGAATTATACAAGGAAGGGACTAAGAATGTGGAACATTGTACCAGCATGGGGGACATTACACCAGGAAGGGGCTGAGGATGGAGGGCTTTGTAACAGGATGGGGGACATTATATGATATTGGGAATGGGTCAAGGATTGGGGGCCTTACACCAGGAAGGGGGCATTATATAAGGAAGGGGCTAAGGATGTGGAGCATTGTACTAGGATGGGGGACATTATACCAGAAAGGGGCCCAGGATGGGGGCTTTCTAACAGGATGGGGGACATTAAATCAGGAAGGAGCCAAAGATGGGGGATATTATACCAGAAAAGGGCCCTGGATGGAGTTCATTATTACTGGATGGGGCAAAGGATGGGGGACATTATTTCAGGAAGGGGCGTGGATGAGAGCGATCATTACAAGAAGGAGCCAGGACAAAGGACATTATTTCACGAGGGGGCGAACATGCATGTCTTTATAGGATCTAGAATACTAGAAGGACCCATACATCTGACTAACATGCAGGTGGAGGTTCGAGGTCTAAATTTTGCACCGGGCCCATAAGGCTCTACTTATGCCACTGTTTAAGGCTTATTTAGGCTGCACCCTCCTGAACCGTCACAGCTCTGTACACTGTATAGTTGCTGTTCTCAGGTACTGCAGCTCAACACCCATTAGCTCTGCTGCAGTACCTGGGAACGGACACTACAGTATGCGGAGATGTAGTGTTCTGGCTCCCCAGGACCTGCAGACAGAAGATGGTGGGGTTTTCGGGTATTAAACTCCCACTGATCTGATATTGATGTATACATCATAGATATCCAGGTCCTGGGCAGCAATACCTGACACGACCCATAGTCATGGGTGGTGCTGTTTCTCACATATGACTGTGTTGGGTCACCCAGCATCATGGTAATGGGATATAATATGTTTCTCTCTCTATCATTATACCTCGCAGTAATCCCATAGGAGAACGCTGTGCTAATCAGCAGAGCGCCAGTCCCTTGCAGGCAGAGCGCCGAGACCTCCGGACCCCCCTGCCACTGTTATGCCAGCTCATTTAATTGGTACACCTGTTGTTTGTTTCTTCCAAGCAAGAAAATGGACTGATTTTCTATTTTTGGCACCACGCTGAGACTAAGCGAAAAAAAAACCAAACCCTTCTGCCGTCCACCTGCATCAGGACTGATTGATTGAAACCTGCCAGCGTTCCAGCTCGGCACAATTCTCATATTCAGCTGCTGCAAAAGCCACATTGTTTCCCGAAGTTTCCCCCCGGTCATCTTTTGTCTGTATGGAAATAGCATTTAGCTCGTTCGCTGCCAATGTGCAGCAGATAAAATGTCGATGTAAAGGGGACGGCGGAACAATGGAGCATTGTCTAGTTAGTATTTTTTTTTTTCCTTGGGATTCACCGACTGATTGTTTGGGATGAGGGACAGACGTATTGAACATGGAAATACATTAGTGGATCCTCGGTGCAGCCAAAACCTTATTGAACCTCACTTACGGTAGAACACAATACAAGGAGTACTGGTAATTGTAGCGTCTTCCCTCCTCGCTAATGACGCGCGTCGCGGTCTCATTTACAGTAATCATCGACTGATTCCGGGAAGTGAATACCGCCGGCATTAAAGTTTTAAATAAGAGGTTTGGTTTTAATTGTAATTATTCATAAAAAGTAACAAATTATGACTCGGAGAAACTTTATTGCATGCTTCAATCTTTTTCCTATTCCCACGTTGGCTTTTAGCTTTATTACTCGAGATGCGGTAATGTGGAGAGTATTGATAATTCTGCGCGGTGAAAAAAGCTGTAAACCTTTTTATTACCAGATGCGCCCTACCTGGCTTTTTATTTTCAGTTTTCGGTAGAATTAATCATATTATGTTACAATGATCATAACGATTGCTCAGTAACCCGTCTTGTCATCTTTTTTCGCTCATGGACTTAAAGGTGTCTGTTCAAAACAAGCTGTCACATGAGTGCGTACATGAGGAATGATACTGTTTCTCGTCAGTATATAACTTGTTTCCGGCATTTTTCACCACTGCAGACTCTAGCTGTGATTATTAGTCATCTCTGAGCTGGTGGGTTGAGACTCGCTGCTATGGTGTCTACCATATACAAAGGCCCAAGGGAATCATGTTTCCCCTGTTACTATGTAGTATATGTTGAGAAGCAGCATCATCATGGAGGAGATTATAAGGCAGTACTGTGCAGTGTAGCTGTGAATCCAGCCCTGGGATAAAATAAACCCCTATTGCTATTTTCAAGTATCTCTATTTCTCTGTTCCTCCCATCTTCATAGAATTGCTGTAATTTCATCCCTCAGTCAGAAGCCTCTCCTCTTGTATTCCTCAAGACAGGTGTTAGCAGTTTGCCAGAGTGAATAATATGTTCAGGAGGCTGGGGGAAGGAAAAAAATAGCTCTTCTGTGGATAAAGATGTAGAATTCTCTGATATGATACAGGTGCTTCTCACAAAATCAGAATATCATCAAAAAGTTAATTTCAGTTCTTCCATACAAAAAGAAACTCATAAATTCTATATAGTCATTACAGAGTGATCTATTTCACGTGTTTATTTCTGTTAATGTTGATGATTATGGCTTACAGCCAATGAAAACCCAAAAGCCTTTATCTCAGTAAATTGGAGTAATTAACAAAAAAACACCTGCAAATACTTCCTAAGCGTTTATAAAGGTCTCTTAGTCTGTTTCAGTAGGCTCCACAATCATGGGGAAGACTGCTGACTTGACAGATGTACAGAAGGCAGTCATTGACACACTCCACAAGGAGGATTAGCCACAAAAGGTAATTGCTAAAGAAGCTGGTTGTTCAGAGTGCTGTATCCAAGCATATTAATGGAAAGTTGAGTGTGAAGAAAAAAGTGTGGTAGAAAAAGGTGCACAAGCAACCGGGATAACCGCAGCCTTGAAAGGATTGTTAAGAAAAGGCCATTCAAAAATTTGGGGGAGATTCACAAGGAGTGGACTGCTGCTGGAGTCGTTGGTTCAAGAGCCACCACACACAGAAGTATCCAGGACATGGGCTACAAGTGTCACATTCCTTGTGTCAGCCACTCATGACCAATAGACAACACCAGAAGCGTCTTACCTGGACCAAGGAGAAAAAGAACTGGACTGTTGTCAGTGCTCCAAGGTGTTGTTTTCAGATGAAAGTAAATTTTGCATTTCATTTGTAAATCAAGGTCCCAGAGTCTGGAGGAAGAGTGGAGAGGCCACAATCCAAGCTGCTTGAGGTCTAGTGTGAAGTTTCCACAATCAGTGATGGTTTGGGGAGCCATGTCATCTGCTGGTGTAGGTCCACTGTGTTTTATCAAGACCAAAGTCAGCGCAGCCGTCTACCAGGAAATTTTAGAGCACTTCATGCTTCCCTCTGCCGACAAGCTTTTTGGAGATGGAAATGTCATTCTCCAGCAGGACTTGGCACCTGTCCACACTGCCAAAAGTACCAATACCTGGTTTACAAGCAACAGTATCACTGTGCTTGATTGGCAGCAAACTCGCCTGACCTTAACCCCATAGAGAATCTATGGGGTATTGTCAAGAGGAAGATGAGACACACCAGACCCAACAATGCAGACGAGCTGAAGACTGCTATCAAAGCAACCTGGGCTTCCATAACCCCTCAGCAGTGCCACAGGCTGATCGCCGCCATGCCACGCCGCATTGATGCAGTAATTGATGCCAAAGAAGCCCCGACCAAGTATTGAGTGCATTTACTGATCATGCATTTCAGTAGGATAATATTTCAGATTTTTATTTTTCAAGCTGGTGTTATAAAGTATTCTAATTTACTGAGATAATGACTTTTGGGTTTTCATTGGCTGTAAGCCATAATCATCAACATTAACAGAAATAAACACGTGAAATAGATCACTCTGTAATGACTCTATATAATATAGGAGTTTCACTTTTTGTATTGAAGAACTGAACTAAATTAACTTTTTGATGATATTCTAATTTTGTGAGAAGCACCTGTAGATGTCAGAGTTTCTTATTCTCTTTTGTACTATTGATTAATGCAGTTTGTTTAAATCAAGCTATATGTTATTTTTTATCTTCATAGTATATACACATATATGTACATACAGTGTATATACAGTTTATATATATGTTTTGAAACGATCATAAAATCTTGTTGTTTTCACTGTGACCAATGAGCCTCACGATGGGCTGATACTTCCTGTTCTTTAGAGATCGTTCTCAACAGTCTTCTCATTAGCTCCTTTATTTGAAAGCTGGATGCGGATAACAACAAATAAGTGATGGTCACAGCACACCTCCCCCCCTTACCTGCAGTTCTGCCACTGCTCAGATCACTGAGTATGTCCACAATACTTGCCCATAAAAATTGGGGACTCCTTTCCAGACAATTTTCATGTGTCTGCTTTAAAGGGAATCCGTCCACAGGTTTCCACTATGTAATCTGAGAGCAGCATAACATAGGGTCAGAGACCCTGATTACAAGAAAGTGTCACTTGCTCAGCTAGTTGTTATAGATTCAATACAATCAGTGTTTTCTCAGCAGGAGATTATCACTGCAGGACTAGATGTCATGTGCCAGGCGGTTCAGCTAATCTGGCCTGCCCACACCACTGATTGGCAGCTTGCTGACAGAGTACACGTGGATCTGCCAATCAGTGGCGTGGGCGGGGTTACACACAGCTCCGCATTTTGAGCACTGCTACATCTACAGTAGATAAAACAGTGATTTTATCAAAACTGTTCCAAGCAGTCCAGTAAGTGACACATCGCTGTAATCAGGGTCTCAGCCCCTACATTATGCTGCTGTCAGGTTACTTAGGTTACCATTTAATATCATGGAAGCATTAAAAATAGTTAATGTCAGGAAACAGCGCCACACTTATGAATAGGTTGTTTCGGGTATTACAGTTCGTTCCTGATTCGTTTGAATGAGGCAAACTATAGACAAGAGTGACGATTTTTGAGGGGAGCGGGAAGCAGACTTTTTTTGTGATGATGGATCGTCGGACAACTCCTTTAATACCCTAATTTTTTTGCCTGGTATGTAATAGGATGATGGATGCTCAGCGGCGAGTCTGTGCTATTCATTTCCCTCCTGCACGAGAGGTTTCGATGTAATCAATAAAGATCCATTATTTCTGTTTGTGCACTTGGGTTATTCTCACATTTATTCATCTTGCGATTAAATATGGATGAACATTTGTTACAAGGATGAAAAAATGCAAGAAAACCTCACGCTGATATTAAAAAGTTTACTCCGATTCATGTCTTACAAAGATTAATTTCTACGAGGAGTCACATAAAATCTCTGCACTCGCTCTAATAATGTTTCCTAATTACCTCGTAAAATGCAGGTTTCAGGCTCATTTGTATCGTAGCTCCAGGCGAAGCCAGATATGTGAGTGCTGCGCGACGGCTCGTGTAGTGCCTGGGAAGGGCTCGTTCACGCGGCCGTGATTTCAGTCCGGGTGCTGTCCATGAGAAAAAAGGATTGCATGCTGACCAATATTGTTCAATGGGGCCGTGCAGAGGAGCACTTCTTTTCATTGACTGAATTTGCGTGCAAAAAAAAAAAATCACAGCATGTATTAGTTTCTTCCGAAAAACTGGATGAGACTCATTCATTAAAGTTTATGGGGGCACAAAAAAAAATCGGAGCCGATTTTTACAGATACATTGCAATTTTGTAACTTGATTAATTGCTGCTGCCGTAAAAAATGGATTGCGCACGAATGACAAGTGAGAAAAAAAACTGTCCTACTGTTCTGGATGAAAATCTGATCCATTTTTTTATATTCTTGTGTGAACCTGATCCTACCGTGAGTCCATGTGCCACCATTCAGTGCCTCCTTGTACCATTTATTGATTCCTCTAGGTGCAGCACATAGGTGGACACTATGACGATGTAGTTATCCGGCTAACTCAGCCATAATCAGGGCTGCCACTAGGAATTTCGGGACCCCATACTGGCAACATTTTGGGGCCCCCTTGAGACTCCGCCCCAGCCCTCGAACTGTCCACAGTCCCACTGCTCTCTCCTGGAAAAACTCCACTTCTCACCAATCATACATTAACAGTTCCCATCACCAGATCACACATATAGCCAGCAGCTTTTGTTTTGGCCAAAAGATTTTTTAAGCCATGGCTCCAGGTCATACCACCCCACAAGGCACAACATCAGATCAGGGACCCACTGAGAGGTTCGCCGTGACGTGGCAGTGGGCTTCATACAGTTTGATCAGAATGTTAACCAAAGGGCCTCATGTTCTGTTTTGTAAATTTTTGCTTGGGACCGTAGCTATAGATCAATATGTGAGTTTTGTTCTGCGTCTATGTCCTTTTTCTTAGAAATATGATATAAATCATGCTGAAATTGTCCACGTCCCATCCCGCCTGATCTCCTTACACTTTTCGGTGTAAAAATACCAAAAGTTGCAAAAGTTTTGCTCAACTTTGCATTACGCACAAATTTTTAGCCATTTTCAGCATTAAAATCGGTCATAAATCACAGGGATAAATTGGTGGCATTTTAAGACTGTCTAGTATAAATTTGCACTGTTTGGACAGTTTTGATAACTATGCCCCTACTTTCCTGCCTTGGATGTAAAGTGTGGGCAATAACTAAAGCTTATGGGGTTAGTCTGATACATGTAGTCACCCTATTAGGGTCACCCCTTTGGGAACCCCTTGTTATGAGCGTCATCGGGCGGTCGTTCTCTACAAACAGCTCCTGTTCCGGCTGTCTCGGGCTTTTCTGGTGTTACCATATTGGGTTTTCCTACTGAACTTGATTTGGGTAAATATTTCGAAAGAAACGGCACGAGTCTTGTATGAACCCGGCCTAAGATTCCGATAATGACTAATCATCTAATTTAATTATAATTTATGACTGTAAATGAGGCGGCTATTAAAAAGTGTCTCATTGAAATAAATTACGGCAAACAGGGAGACGGAGGGCGAAATAGGCGTATGATTATTTCAGAACTATCTATGTTTATATCAAAGCTTTTAATAAATGAATTTCATTAGTGAAAAAAATGGGCTTATTAGCAGCAGACGTATCACGCTGGATACATGTCAGATCTTCATTAAATGCTTTCGTTCAAAGTATTCCGAACGGCGCCAGTCACTGGCAGGAGCAGATTCATCTCATTTATTCATTTGCTTTTGAAAAGTGGAAAAATCAGAAAAAAAATAGCAAACAATGAGAATTGGGATGTGGAGAATTTCAGTTGTTGCGGAACGTCTCCGCCAGATTTGGAAGGAAGAGAGGAACGTGAAGGTACGATGACGATGATTAAAGCTTTGCTGGCGACAAACCGGAGATCATTAAATGCTCGGATCAATAGAGTTTTATTCTCTATTTTTGCATTTCACAAATTCTTTTTTATCAGAATTTTGGCTTTACAGCAACACAAGAGATTTCCCGACTTGTCATACTATGGTAATTTGTGGGCCAGGAGTGGAGAAGAAAGGCCTTCTATGTACAGTCATGGCCAAAAGTTTTGAGAATGACACAAATATTATGTTTTCACATTATCTGCTGCCCTCTGGTTTTTATGTGTTTGACAGATGTTTTTATCACAGACAGAAATATAATAATTGCAAACATATGAGTAACAAAAGTTTATATTGACAGTTAGAATGAGTTAATGCAGCAAGTCAATATTTGCAGTGTTGACCCTTCTTCTTCAGGACCTCTGCAATTCTCTCTGGCATGCTCTCAATCAACTTCTGGACCAAATCCTTACTGATAGCAGTCCATTCTTGCACAATCAATGCTTTCATTTTGTCAGAATTTTTAGGTTTTTGTTTGTCCACCCATCTCTTGATGATTGACCACAAGTTCTCAATGGGATTAAGATCTGGGGAGTTTCCAGGCCATGGACCCAAAATCTCTATGTTTTGTTCCCTGAGCCATTTAGTTATCACCTTTGCTTTATGGCAAGGTGCTCCATCATGCTGGAAAAGGCATTGTTGATCGCCAAACTGCTCTTGGAGGGTTGGGAGAAGTTGCTCTTGGAGGACATTCTGGTACCATTCTTTATTCATGGCTGTGTTTTTAGGCAAGACTGTGAGAGAGCCGATTCCCTTGGCTGAGAAGCAACCCCACACATGAATGGTTTCAGGATGCTTAACAGTTGGCATGAGACAAGACTGGTGGTAGCGCTCACCTTGTCTTCTCCGAATGAGGCGTTTTCCTGATGTCCCAAACAATCGAAAAGGGGATTCATCAGAGAAAATAACTTTACCCCAGTCCTCAGCAGTCCACTGCCTGTACCTTTTGCAGAATATCAGTCTGTCCATGATGTTTTTTCTGGAGAGAAGTGGCTTCTTTGCTGCCCTCCTTGAGACCAGGCCTTGCTCCAAGAGTCTCTGCCTCACAGTGGGTGCAGATGCACTCACACCTGCCTGCTGCCATTCCTGAGCAAGCTCTGCACTGCTGGTAGCCCGATCCCGCAGCTGAAACACTTTTAAGAGATGGTCCTGGCGCTTGCTGGTCTTTCTTGGGCACCCTGAAGCCTTTTTGGCAACAATGGAACCTCTCTCCTTGAAGTTGTTGATGATGTGATAGATTGTTGACTGAGGTGCAATCTTTCTAGCTGCGATACTCTTCCCTGTTAGGCCATTTTTGTGCATTGCAATGATGACTGCATGTGTTTCTTTAGAGATAACCATGGTTAACAGAAGAGAAACAATGATGCCAAGCACCAGCCTCCTTTTAAAGTGTCCAGTGGTGTCATTCTTACTTAATCATGACAGATTGATCTCCAGCCATGTCCTCATCAACACCCACACCTGTGTTAATGGAGCAATCACTGAAAAGAGGTTAGCTGGTCCTTTTAAGGCAGGGCTGCAATGATGTTGAAATGTGTTTTGGGGGATAAAGTTCATTTTCTAGCCAAATATTGACTTTGCAAGTAATTGCTGTTAAGCTGATCATTCTTTATAACATTCTGGAGTATATGCAAATTGCCATTAGAAAAAGTGAAGCAATAGACTTTTTAAAAATTAATATTTGTGTCATTCTCAAAACTTTTGGCCATGACTGTACAATAGGTCCTTTCATTTCAATATCTCATCCTAGAACACCCCAAATATCTCATACCTACCATTATGTCTTCTGTAGACCATGCTCTGTGAGCTGCACACAGCTTCCTACTATCAGTCTGGGTGTAGAGCTCGCAGAGCATTGTCTACACTGGATACAATTTACCCACTTCTCAGCGGAGATCAGGAGCAGATATGTACAGGCTAGGCTCTCATTTGTATATCTCCAGAGATATGACATATGCATCGGACCTATATGTAAGAAATATGTATTCTAGCATCTGCCGTGTCTCGAACTACATCTGTCTGAATTTTGACATATATTTTGGACTTGTGTAAAATGTCTAAATATGTTTATAAAAAAAAAAGTATCTGTGTTTATTATAGCCTTTAACGACACGCGCCCACGATCAGGAATTGCTGCAGGTTGTACGCTGCGTATTTATGCAGCGTCAAAACCGCAGCGGCCAGATGTTACAGCATAGTGGATGGAATTTCTAGAAATCCCATGTCCACTATGCGTGCAAGATCTCTTGTGGATCACCCGCGGAGACTGACATGCGGCGCATCTCTCAAGACCGCAGCATCTCAATTTCTCCAGCAGAGGCGGCAGTAGGATTTGTGGCCAGTCACACACTGAGGTTTATGCTTTGTAACGCTGATGGGTGTGGACCCACTGCACCACGGGCCCGGCTTACTCTGGAGGAGCGTGACTAGGTGTCTACCGGGTCTTCACTAGAGCCTCTGGTGGTGAGGATAGGCTGGCCAGCTGGTAGACACCAGGTACCACTCCAGGGCAGTCCCCAGGACAGCAGCATCTGACCGGAGCATCAGAGGTGCAGGTGCAACGTACAGGAGGGTGGGTCAAAAGCATAGTCAGGCGGTCCGATATTGGGACAGGAAGCACGGGTTCACAAAATAAAGCCGGAGTCCGGGATGGAGAAGTCAAACAGAGTGGGTAAACAAGCCGGGTCGATAGTGGGAGACGAAATATGGAGATTTGCTTAAACAAGGTGCTAGCAGGCAAGGAATGGATGGTGGAGTCACCTGATATATAACCTGATGGCAGGTGATGAAGCAAATCTATGCAGGACAGAGTGGATACCAATTCCTGCAGCTTTCGACCTCGCCTGTGACTCACAACCAGGACGAGGCAACTCAGAGCGATGGGCAGGTACTGGGTGGAGCAGAGCGAAACACACAGTGAGTAGGGCGATGCTTAGAAGGTGTGTAAGAGACCGGCGTAACATGCCTCTTCATGTCTGACTTCAGCACTCCCCTGATCAAGACCGTTGTGAACAACGCCATACTTGATGAATCGGGCCCAAAGTCCCCTGACAAAGTTAAACACCAACGATTGTGTTAACACAGCCGGTGTCTAATTCCTGCTGTTTTGTTCAGGCAGAATTAATCAGATGACCTTAAATGTATTTTTTCATGTTGTTGATGGATTTTAACATTTTTTATGTAATCTGTAAAAAAATAAATAAATCCTGAAATCTTGCAATGATCACTGTAACGAAGTCCAACACTTCCTGTTCTATAGAGATCACTTTTCAGCAGTCTCATTATCATCACAGGCAGAATTACAGAGAAAGTTATCACATTTATCTACAATAGATACACAGGATCCACCATTCACAATAGGTGATGATCACCTATGATGATAAGCCTACAACCTGCAGTGATCCTCGATCTACTGAACCACCGCACAACCAGCTCTACCCTCTCCTAGTGTATCCTCACCCATCCCTGTAGACAGTGAGCCCTTGCGGGCAGGGTCCTCTCTCCTCCTTTACTTGTGTGTGCCTTGTATTGCTCACGTTTATTGTACTTGTCTATATTTGCCCCTTTTCACATGTAAAGCGCCATGGAATAAATGGCGCTATAAAAATGTATAATAATAATAATAATAAATGATCACAGCAATGAATGATCCTCTCCCTCACTGATCAATGGCCCATATGCATGTCACTGTGTCTTTGGTCCATGTAACGGCAGTACCTCATATCTATAAATGCTCAGTGAAGAAATTTGTCTCCATAGTTATGTACAGAAAATAGAATAAAATCTACACTACGTGATTAAAAAAATTAGAATATATGTTACTATCTGGTTTTAATTAAAAAATTTTAAAAAATGTTGGCCGGTCATAAAATATAAAAGTAACTCTAAACAATGCTTTTTGCTGGTCATATTTTTGCTCACTTTTGGTGTCTTTTCGAGCTGGTTCTGATTTGGGTGGCTTGGAAAGGTGACAACTTTAAGGGAACCTGTCAAATTGGAAAACACTACCTGAGATATCAGGTTAATCTGCAGGTAGATAGCGTTACAATGCTGCCTTATTAAAGGAGAAAATGTAATGATTTCCTTCCAGGAGCTACCAGCTTTCAGTCATGGGGCATGCATGAAGCAGCTAGTCACCATTTAGTATATTTCCCAAAGGAGGATTGCAAGGCTTAAAAGTCTCCTCACCTTGGCATGCCAGGCTTGACATGTCACTTTCCGC
The DNA here is from genome assembly GCA_009801035.1 of Oophaga pumilio. NCBI lineage: Eukaryota > Metazoa > Chordata > Amphibia > Anura > Dendrobatidae > Oophaga > Oophaga pumilio. The sequence goes on along the minus strand of VIAB01005011.1, from coordinate 88,923 downwards.
AAGGAGAAACGTTACCCCTTGGATCTCGGCCAGATGCCTCTCACCCAGCCGAAACAGATCTCACACATTGCACTGATGAGGGGCAATACCCCGAAACACAGTGCTTGCAAATTGAGATTTTTATTTTGGCTTTTATCCTAAGTCATGTGGCAAGGCTCTTTAGAGAGTCGATATTGACTTTTAGGGTTAATCCTGCCAGTAGGTGTCACTAGAGTTCTAGTCCTCATCCTCTCTGAAGAGACAAATTGCATTTAGTATACTGTGAGCCTCAGATGTAATCACACCTCAGCACTTTGATTGACAGCACATGGTGCAACGCATCTCTGCAGAGCGAGCTGTCAATCGAAATGCTGGGATGTGCTTAAAGCCAAGGCTCACAGTATAGTGACCGGTGCTATGAGCGGTGTAGGACTGAAATCCGGCAGCTTCAGGGAGGAAATTTGTTCATTTTCTCCCAGTAGCTGAGGTTTTTATAAGGTGGGTAGTCAGCATTGTAATGCTATTTGTCTGCAGATTAACCCTATACATGCAGATAAATAACGTTTTTTTTCAAGGTGACAGGTTCTCTTTAAAAATGTTGAAACAATCCCTATCAAAGTGCTACCACTGCAGTCACCAGCTGGTCGCTCACAGAAGTCCTCCAGCAAATATTTGAGTGATATTTATGCGGCCAATTGGGCTTTACTCCTGTGGCAAATTTCGTGGTGCAAAAATAGCACTGGCAACCTAATTTCTGGACCATGCAGACAGCGAGGTCCCCATGTTACTGACCAAGAGAAGAGATGGCGCTTGGATGTACTATAGGAAGAAGACAAGCCACTGGAGAACGTGTGACGCTCTTGGGAATGTTCTGCTTGGAAACCTTCATGTCAATATGACATCTACCAAACATTGTACGGAGTGTTATGATTCGGTAGCTGAGGAGTGCAGGCAAAAAGGC
>VIAB01005011.1:59717-77166 GCA_009801035.1 Oophaga pumilio | reverse complement strand
ACTGCTCATTAAGGTCATGAATATGGGCGCCACGCCTATGGGAGAGGTGTGGCGACCATATTCATGACCTTAATGAGCGGTACCACTTGACCTCGCGCTCACACAGGATAAAGATACCGGCGCCGGAGACCATTGGAGCTGCAGGCACCGCTGGAAGAGGTATGATGTCTGGCGGAGGGCGGAGGACCGACCCTGGACTTATAAAAAAAAAAAACCTTGCTCAGGTGCCGAGTGGGCCCCCCCGTCTCGTCAGGGCCCCGCCACTTGCCCGGGTGTGCCGGGTGCTGACGCCGGCCCTGGGACTAGGTGTCTTGTTCCTCCTGGTCCAACCACGCCTCCAACTCTGATTAGTAGCTTCCTGTCACTATACAATGTATACAGAAAGCAACCAATCAGTGATGTGGACGGAGTTATATGGAGTGCCCGCCAGGGCAGTGGGATACCTGGTACCGGGCCGGTGTCTTAAAGGGATGTGTCACGGCAGCAGTGACCCGGTCCTTGGCCCTTGGCATCTAATGAAAAGGGTAATATTTACAGGGGATGAAAGAGTTTGTAGTAAGGTGTTTGTGGCGCCACCTGTGGTATCTGGTCAGAGGTGACCAGCGCTGCAGTGCAGATCCTCTGAGACTAATGGTGATGCAGCAGAGTTGGAATAGCTCTCCACAGGCAGAGCTTGTTGTCTCAGGGCAGAGGTATGAAGTAGAAGATGATGGTGCTGGGAGATGTAGTAGAGTGGAGTGTGTTCCGCAGGAAGAATTTGAGAGGACACACGTTCAGATGCAGTTTCAAAGGCTCTTTACTCACAGTTCTGGTGCACACAGGTGCCCGCTTGGTACAGTGTCCTCCGGGTGAGGGGCTCAGCAAACTCCCAGGTAGATTGGGATGCACCTTTCCAGGACTCCTTTCAATATGTTCCTTTCACTGGCCGTCTCACTGTGCTGATTCCCACCCCTGCTACCTTTCCAGCACCCCACAAACAGTGTCCCTGATCGGCTGCTGCAAATCCTGTCGGATAACGTCTTCTCTGCGTTTCCTTGATTCTATATAGCTGCCTGTCCGAAGATGAATGTGGTTGTTGGCTGTGACCCCTAAAGTTTCCACAGCTGTTGGCTTCCTAGCTGAGTCTTAAAGTTCTCCACTAGGCTAGGGGCCGAGTCCCTTCTGTGACCGGGTCACTCCACAACTGGATCGGGCCCCACGGATGGATCACTCACTATCCGTGCCCCAAAGACCCCTTCTTTCCTTCCATAAGCTTCCCTCTATGCTTCTTACTCATTCACGTTCTCTGTCTGGGGTCGAGCTCCTATCAGCTCCAGGTCCCCTCCCAGACTGTCTGACTAGACTCTGTCTCTTGCTTCCTAAAGCTTAATTTCCCATCTTTCTTACTAACTCCACCCACCCATGCACTCTTTACTACCCAGCCTGGGATGAGACCATCCTCCCTTATGGTATGTCCAGAGTGCCCGGCTGCTATAGTCTGTGTTGGGTGCAGGTGTTAGAGTCCTGGGTGGTGCTCCCTCCTGAGAGTGGAGTATCATACCTCTGGATGAGGTGCAATACCTCTGTGGCGACTGAACCCTCAGGGGCGCCACATATACACAGCTCAGCATTCTGAGCTCGGCCAGATCTGCCGCAGAGAAAACAGGGATTGCATGAAAATTACATCAAGCAGACCAGCAAGTGACACATCAGTAGAATCAGGGTCTTAGCCCTTTAATCATAATTCTCTCAGATTACATAGCAATAAACCTGCTTATAGATTATCTTTAAGTTGCAAATGCAGTTAAATATGGCTTCGGCACTACAGAACACTCTGCTCACCTCACTGACCTGCTCAGACAACTTCGCTGTGATACAATTGGCGAATGATGTCATTGCGCCGCCTGTGCACACCATTCCTCTTTTGTACGAAGGGTCGTAGTATTAGCATCCTAAATTCTTAGGCCTCATTCAGACATCCATTTTTCATCTACAAGTTCTATCCCAGTTTTTGATGTTCTATCTGTTTTTTTATTTTTAGTTTATAAAGCTGTTCACATGACCGTGTGTCTGAAAAAAAAAAGAGAAATGTTTGTTTTTTGATCTTAGTTTAGAATCAAATCAGACAATGGGCTTGTAAAAATAAATAAAAAACAGCACACAGATGATGTCAAATCCAGATGGACAAAATTTCTGTACATGGCCCGCAATGCAAGGACTAACCGCAGATCTCCTGATCCGAACTTGGGCATTGTAGCCTGTATGGAGACCGTGAAATACAACTTTGTGAACCTGGTCTAATGGATAGGATAAGACTGAAAAATTGTATTTATTTTATTTTTTTTACATTAATTCACAAAAACTGGATGGTAAAACCTGACAAGTGACAAAAATTGGATCTAGCACATGGATTAAAAAAGTGGGTAATTTTTTCTAATATGCAAAAAAAATTGGATGTGTGATTAAGTATGATTTCATTATGTGTGATGATATTATGTAGGAATTGCTGTATTATGTGACAACTATATGGCAGCATTCTGTGGCTCCTTTAAGAGACTATTGTTGGCATACTGCATATGATTTGTGTCCTCTAAGGTGGTAATATGTAGCGTTTCTGAAGGAGAGTGACTTGGATATTATACGGTGGTTTTATGTGGACCGTATATTGCAGTATTTTACCTTTGTTGGTAATGGTTTATTATGTAGGATGAAAATATAAGCCAACCCAATGGCTAGTCTGGGAACAAGACCTCATTTTCTATAAAACTGGATGGTAGTCATGGTCATGGGACTGCGTTCCTACGCCCTGGCACCCCACAAATAAATAGTTGTGTGCAGTGCGGTGTACTCACATTCAGGCTGGAGGACTCCTCTACATACACGTCCTTTGGCCCAGGATCAGCCGCACATAAACCAGGGGACACTCACTTCTTAACAACCAGTTCAACTTTACTTAACAGTCTGAGTTCAATTGATGACAAAGCACAGTATGTTTCCATCTTCGATGTTCTCCATTTCTTCTTCCTGAGCTATCTCTTCTCTTACTGGCTCCTCCAGTCCCGAGGATACTCCGTCTTACAAGACCAGTCCCGTCTCCCTCCACATCCAGCTTCCACTTGTTGGAAGAAAATAAGGCACGCATCTCAGTGCCTATTTCGGGCCGTAGGGCCCAGTCGTTACAGTAGTGCTCGCTGAAGTTCTTTGATGACGTCCTCATACTGCCAGAACAGTGCGTACTTCTCGGGCTCTCCAACCCTCTGGCTTTGAACTCGTATTTACTGAAGTCTATTTGGATGTCTTCTAAATCGTTTTTTTTTTTCAAACTCCATATAGTACATTGGCCTCTTCCAATGGACTGGTCACTTATTTTAGCCACTTCAAAGCCTGAATCGGTTAAAAGAGGGGACAAAAGGCAGAATATATGCACAGCAGTGTTGTTTTGACATTGCTGTGCATTATGTTCATTCTTTTTGGCATTTTTTTAAGTACTTTTTCAGGTGGGTTCCAGACAGAATTCGCCTGTAAAAGTCATCGTGTGCACATACCCTTAGTAGGCACACTGACATTTTGAGGCATCTGGCATCACCACCCTTGGCAGCAGAGAATAATGGCGGAGTTGTATACAAGTACAGTAATTATAAGTCGGATTAGTTTGTTTTCGAAAATGTGCTCCACGGTATCTCTCCTGTCCTGCTATCCATCTTCTAGTTATCTGCAATACGGTCCCATCTGCACGGAGCAAAATGCATTTTCCCCCTCCTCGCTATCCTATCTTTATTTATTTCCATTGTCGTAAGGTCTCTAATTGTAGCCGTTGCTTTGTTGTCATGTGCTAAGAGTGAGAGATAAAAGATACGATTCGGGATGGGCGCGTGAACAGATGTGCTTCATTCTGGGCCTCTTGAGTTTCATAGCAGATTTGCGACTGACACGTTAACGGGCGTCTAATAATCTGTCTCTGCTCTTATTACTCTCCGTGGCGGTGCCATACAGTCGCAAAGTGGGGGAACTTGAGCTTCCTCAATTAAGGTTGCTCAAGGGTAGAAGGGTTTTTGCAGCTTTTATTGCCTTGTCAGGCTAATTTGTATGCTAATCCGCCTGCATTCATTTGCATTTTCTGTCTACAACCCTGAGTGTGTGTTATTCTTTTTTAGCCAGAATGAGCGCAAAACTTTTTTAGAAGATGTGAAAATCGTCTCATTTACATAACGACTCTGATGACTGTTCCTTTAAGTTGGAATAGGGCATCTGTTTTCAGCCTTCCTTGAAGGAGATCATTTCGTAGGGATGCGTTTCATTGACAACAGGAATGATAATACCCTTTTGTGAATTTCTTCAGAAGTTTCTCCAGGGTGAATCACAGAGATGCAGCACAGCGCAGTTGTTAGAAAAGGTGCCCAAAGTTTTCTATTTTTCATATATGACAACAGGTTCTCACTAAAGGTGTTGTCCACTACTCGGATAACCCCTTCTGAATCCCTTTGTTTCCCCCCAGTAAAATAATAGCATTTATACCCACCTCCAGTGTTTGCGCCGTTCCTGCTGTCTCGGCACTTGCTCTCCCGGGGATTACATGACACGGTTATGTCACGCAATCACTGGGGCCACTGTCCCTTCCTTTGGACAAATCAAAACATCTGGAATAAGAGAGCGAACAGCCGCGCCTCTCACTTCCTCTGGATGTCAATTATGTCCATAGGAGAGGAGGGTGAAACCAGTGCTAATTGACCGCAGGGATCGCATGACATAATAATGCCACACAATCCCAGGGAGAGCTAACTGCACTGGCACCTGAGGTGAGTATAAGTGTTATTATTTTACTGGGGGGGAAACATATGGTTTCAGAGCAGTGGACAACCCCTATAAATTAAGTGTTCACGCTTGAAAATCACTTTTTTTCTACTATATCTTAAGAATGGTCAAGCCTCTATTTTTCACTGTAGTAGTGTTAGGCAGGTTTTCTTAAATCTGCCGTGGACAAATAGCTTGTCCAAGACCTATACTCACTTTCATTCTGCATTGCAATCACTTCCTCACAAGATACAACGATTTTCTTCCCAATGGTAGATGTCAGTGAAATAACGAATGAACAGTTGAACTTTAATATGCCCAGTCTTTTTGTTCTCAGGACTTTGGCTTCAGATTACTTGCCCTTTCCTATTAAAAGCACATGCATGCTCGGCCGAACGGTGAATGCATGTTATGACCTGATCTTTATGGCTGTGTGAAAAGAAACCAGAGAATTGGAAGATCTTTATATTGTATATTAAAAATAAAATTTATATCAACCTGCAGATCTAAGTAATCTGTGATTGCCAATTGCATCTTGTTAAAATGTATGGGGAAAATTGCTAGTGGAAAAAAAGGTCCACAATAGGTGTAATGCTTCTGTGCCTAATTGTATGATAATGCTATCACTGCTTTTGTACCGAGGAATTTAGAACAAATCCACAATCTGTCTGGTGATAAGTCGCCCCAGCAAAAACGTTATCTCACTTCTGTTTGTAAATCTAACACAATTCGGAAACAAACAGGATGAATAATTACAATTTGTCAACGCTTGCAACTACTCTCTCGGCGTCATTGCTTAAAGGGAACCTGTCACCCCCCCAGGGACTTTTTAAGTAAAAGAGTCACCTTCAGCAGCACTAAAGCCCCCGTCTCACATAGCGAGATCGCTAGCGAGATCGCTGCTGAGTCATAAGTTTTGTGACACAACAGCGATCTCCCCAGCGATATCGCTGTTTGTGACATTCAGCGACGATCAGCCCCCCTGCTGGGCATCGCTGCGTGTGGCAGGCGGGAGACCAGCGATCAGCTGGTAACCAACGTACACATCGGATTTCTAGGCGCCGGGCGGTGCCTAGAAACCCGATGTGTATGTTAGATACCAGCTGGGGAGCTGGTAACCAAGGTACACATCGGGTTTCTAAGCGCCGCGCGGTGCCTAGAAATCCAATGTGTACCTTGGTTACCTGCTCCCTGCACCAGAGTGCTGGTATCTAACGTACACTGCGGGTAACTATGCGACGTGCGTCGCTTGTTACCCGCAGTGTTGCTGTCCTGATCTCTGCCTGAGCTGCCTGTTTGGCAGCTTAGCAGCGATCATGTAGCGACACACCAGCGATCCTGACAAGTGCATATCGTTGTCGGGATCGCAGGTGTGTCGCTATGTGTGATAGGGCCCTAAGACTGCATTCTGTGAAGGTGTCTCTTAGGTTTCTTATCCCTAGGAACGCTGAAACACACAGTTTTGTAATTTGTCCGCCATACCTCTATTGTGTCCTGGAGGTATGTCTTCTCCACCTGCGTCAACAGCCTCAGAGGTGTCAATCATCTCCCTCTTGCATCTGTGCGCCGCCTCTTGTGTTACAGTTACATGCCCGGTGCCTGCGCTATGCCTACATTTCTCGGGCATGTGCCGTGTGCACTGGCCAGGAACTTACATCAGGCGATGATGTAATGTTCTCGCGCCTGTGTGGAGCGGAGGCCACAGATCCTGCCCCGCAGTGTGTTATGATGTATTCACACTGCGGGGCTGGGAATCTGGCACCTGCACATTGAGGATCTCTGCGCCTGTCCCCCATCTCCCTCCGCCTCTTTGCTACACCTCTTTCCTCACTGCGCAGGCGCCAGATTCCCAGCTTTAATCTGAATGCCACCAGATTGACCACCTCCAGGATCTCATATGGACCAATAAACTTTCGACTCAATTTCACCAATGGCACTTTAAGTTGTCCTCTCAGTATGAAGGTTGGTTTCAGGGTGGTAAGCAGATGAAAATGACAAGTCAATCCCAAGTGTACCACTTGTGAAAGGTTAGCTCACTTAGCTGTTACCCAAGGTAGATGCAGGGACACTTTATGTCAAAGTCTCTGGGTGGTTTATTACTTCATAAAACAAAAAGCCAAAATAGTAACAAAAACAGCCTTTCTGGCACAAATGAAAACAAAAAGTCCATGCAGAGTCCTTCTCAGTATGGCTCCCACCTTCTGAGACAAACACACTTGGCAGCTCTGGAGCTTCAGTCTGGAGGATTCCTTCCTCCAAGCAGAACAGACAGAAACAAAAAAGTGACTGGAAATTTTACTCCCTCCAACCACACCCTTGAGGTGGAGATATGGTGAGTAGCCATCCCACCCATCTCTTAACCTACTAACCATGAAACCCGGATCCTGGAAACTATTGATTTACACTCAGCACATATCCATGCTGAAGGGAAACTTATGGGTTCCACATCACGCAGGATAAGAATTTTTGCAACAAATATCTCCCCTTACATATGTCGCCAGTGACCCTGACACATACTAAAAGCTCACCAGAATTTAGAGACAAATTGCACTCCCCTATCAGACGCAGTGTTAAGAGGGATTCCATGTAACCTTACAACATGAAAAATAAATAACCTGGAAAGTGTATCTGCATTAGGTAATTCTAACAAAGGAATACAATGATATTGTTTGCTGAATCAGTAAACTACCACTCAGATAGCAGTTTTACCACCAGATAAAGGGAAATCCATGATGAAATCAATGGACAAATGAGTCCATGGGCTTTTATGGAATTAGCCCTGGAGCCAATTTCCAGGCTGGTTATGACAGACTTTAGCACATGCGCAGACTTCACAACTGGATACAAAAACTATCAGATTCCTAAACCCCATCCTTAATATGATAGAAAAATTAACCTTAGAGGAAAACAAGGACCATCTGGTCTGACTCGGAGTTAGTCATTAAGCTGATTCAATGTAAGCTAGATTCTTGTGGCCATTGACCATAGTAACTGGGTGCCATGCACCCTCCAAAAAATGCCTCCATTTCTCAAAGGTCAATTTAACAGCAAGTAACTCACAATTTCCAACATCATAATTTCTTTCCGCAGATGATATTTTTTTTTTAAAAAAAAAAGCATATGGATGCAGGTTAGTCAGAGTTTTGGGCCCCTGCGATAAAACTGCCCCTACTTTGACCTCCGAAGCTTTCACCTTCACAATGAATGGTTCTTGGAGATTTTTCGAAAACCCTGATAGCACCTGGAGGTCAAACCTTGAGATTCGACCCTTTAAGTGTAAGGTCAGTAAGGGGTTTAACAATCTGAGAAAAATCCTTGCTAAATTTCCTATAATAGTTGGCAAATTTCAGAAAGCGTTGCAAAGATTTGAGATCGCAAGGTTGAAGCCAATCAATTATGGCCTGAACCTTCCCAGGATCCATCTCAATCCCTTCTGCTGATAAGAAGAACAGAATGAAATTTTCTGAACAGAAAAAACAGATTTCTCTAATTTATCAAACAAAAAGTTCTTCTTCAACCTTTGTAATACCACAAGGACATGTTCCTGTTGAGAGTCCAAATCGGGAGATAAAATTAGAATACCATCCAGGCAAATCACAACATATCTTCCAATGTAATCAGAGAAAATCTCATTCATAACATGCTGAACAGCAGCTGATGCATTGGACAACCCAAATGGCATGACAAGATTTTCAAATACATTTCAAAAATGGATGTGCCGGTCTTTTTTTTTAAAATGTATTCATTTATTTTCTGACTGAGCACTCCACCTGTTGGTCGCAGGCATTTTTAATTACAGCAGGGCCACTACCCAGCCACAGTGATGTAGATTTCAGTCTAAAGAGAGGATACATATGTTCCCATACAGATGGAGACTTTTCTAAGCGAGGATTGGCATTAGTTAGAACCTGGAATACGAGAAACGCCTTAACGTTGCTTCCAGGTACACATAAATTGGCCATTTTATGCGCTAAGCTTTCTCAATTTTTCATATTTCTAAGGCAGTGAAGCAATTCATTTTTCATAGCTCATGTTTGCAAGCTATGGCGCTACAGTGTGCTTTCTTTTTTCTTTAAGATTTTTAAATAGACTCCCAAATATTAAAAACATTGTTTTCCACTCATCGGTCTTCAGGATGCGTATCAAATTGTAAGCCCCTCTAAGATCAAGTTTAGAAAATAAACTGGCCCTCCAGAAGCCGATTTCATAGGTTGGGGATGAGTGGAAGTGGATAATTATTTTTAACCTTCATTTTTGGAAAATCAAGTCAAGGACTGAGACCCTCATCTTTCTTTTTTACAAGGATAAATCCGGCAGCTACCGGGGAGGAGGAAGTACAGATATGACCCTTCCTTAAACATTCGTTAATATTTTTTCAAAGCGGTTTGTTCAGGCCCAAACAAATTGTAAGGTGAACTTTAGGTAAATTGGCATTAGATACGAGATTAATTGCACAATTATAAGGTGGTTTGGGAGGTAGTATCTCCACCTCTTTTTCCGAGAACACATCTCTGAAGACCTTCAGGTACCCAAGCAGACCCTTTAGACTAGTGGAGCATATTTGTACAGATTTTAGACATTTCTTGTAACAATTGGGTCTCCATTTAACAACCTCCTTCTGACACTAATTCATAGTAGCATTGTGAATATGCAACCATGGAAGCCCCAGTATCAACCCAGCAAGTAACTCATCCAAAACAAAACAGGAGATAGATTCAGAGTGGAGTGCTCCTAATTGAAGCGTGAAGTCCACTGTAAGCCTCTTGACCAAATTCTGGGCTAATGATGTCTTGTCAAGGGTGAAGATTTGAATGGGTCTTTTTAAACTAACTGCCCCTAATCCTAAAGCCCCCGTCTCACATAGCGACACACCAGCAATCCCGACAACGATCAGGATCGCTGGTGTGTCGCTACATGATCGCTGCTGAGCTGCCAAACAGGCAGCTCAGGCAGCGATCAGCACAGTGACACTGCGGGTAACGTCGCCTAGTTACCCACAGTGTACGTTGGATACCAGCGCCCTGATGCAGGGCGCTGGTAACCAAGGTACATAGCGGGTTTCCAGGCGCTGCGCGGTGCCTGGAAACCCGCTGTGTACCTTGGTTACCAGCTCCCTGCATCAGGGCGCTGGTATCCAAGGTACACATCGGGTTTCCAGGCACAGCCCCGCACCTGGAAACCTGCTGTGTACCTTGGTTACCAGCATATCGCTGGTCTCCCGCCTGTCACACGCAGCGATGCGTGCTGGCCAGTGGGAGACCAGCGATCAAAAAAATGTCCAGGACATTCAGCGACGATCAGCGATACCCAGCAGGGGGGCTGATCGTCGCTGAATGTCACACACAGCAATATCGCAGGGGAGATAGCTGCTGCGTCACAAAACTAGTGACTCAGCAGCGATCTCGCTAGTGAGATCGCTGTGTGAGACGGGGGCTTAACTTCAGAAGCAGTCCTAAATCAATAAAGTTAGCAGCAGACCCACAATCAATGAACACCAATGTTGATAACACCTGGTTCTTGAAGAATAACACTGTATTTATCAGTACGTTATCAGAGGAAGAAAAAGGTACTTAAGTCTGGGTGACCTCCTCGGCTGTCTCAGAAGTTCTCCTGACGGTTTGCTTGCCTGAAGATGAGTTGGGCAATTCTTGAGAAAATCCCCAGATAGACCACACTACAGACCGAGTCCAAGATCATGTCTACTTTACAAAAACAAGGGGCATCATGATGGACCATGAAGCATCCTTAAGAGTTTCGGAAAGGCCGTTGAGGAACTGGCATCTGAGAGCTGCATCGTTGGACAGAACTTCAGTAGACCACTGCCGAAACTCAGTGCATAAGTACTAAGTTTTGCGACCCCCCTACCCTGTGCAAGGTTCATGATCTTGGCCCCACACCTGAATCCTGTCAGGTTTATCATAGGTCAGGCCTAAACTTTCAAAAATAGTGTCAACAGAATACCATTCTGGCGCTTGTGGGGACAAGTAAGATGCCCAGGACTGAGGACCTCCTCACAGTAGACACATGATTATTCCCACCCCTGGAACTCATGCCCTAACGACCGGGGAAGCAGGGTAAAACATAACCTATAGCTCTCTCTAAACACAGCAAACTGGTCTTTTTCTCACGAAAAGTTATCAGAGATGGCCATTAAAAGTTTGGGAGATACCAACAGTTAATCAGAGGGTATTGACATCACAGCCACTGCTGGCAATGGACGGCTATAGAAAGTATTCAAAAATTAATTATCTGACCCGGTAACCAATATTGTGATGATTCCAGAGTCTTTCATCCTTTAAGCAGATCCTGAATCATCTGTGTCAAATTTGCCACTTGGCCACTAATCGTGTGAACAGGACCCATACTGGTAAAGAAGAAAAACCTATAGGTACCAGTTGTAATATGATGCTGAGTCACTACTCAAGGATAAGCCATGAGTTGGGCTAGTCAAGGTGTCCGAGGTCAAAAGTCAGGAGGGTACGTCATAAACAGAGGGAAGAGACAAAAGGCGTTGTCAGGTAACAGTCTGAGGTTAAAAATTCCAGGAAGATAGCCAATCAGAAGGGTCTAAACAGATGGCTCGTTAGAGCGAGGTCCAAGGTCAGGCAACAAAACATCATCAAGCATAACTCTAAGCACAGAGAAAATCAACCACACTTAGCTGAAGCTATGTCTGGCAGAGGTCTGGGACTAAAAGCCCAGCTACATAGCCTGGCAATCACCTGAGACAATGAACACCTGGAAACAGTCGGCACCTCTCAATCTTAGATTGGACGGCCAAGAAACACTGACAACTCAGCACGTCCCTGCACCAGACTGGACACTAAGCTGCCAAAGTAATGACAGTTTCAGCACAGACTTGCACCAAATTGGATGGCTGAGTCGTCAGTAATTGCATCCCAGACACACTAAGGGGTAGAATAGTGACAGGATGGTGCCCAACTTAATAGAAATAATGGGACTGATTTAAAAAAGAAACTTATTGTGCACTTATTGTACATAAGTTACAGACACACATAAGACGTGTTGCCCGAGGAGGCCAAAAAACTTCTATGCAAGGGAAAATCAGATTTGTAATGTTGGATGAAAATAGCTAAATTATGCAACAAAGGTAGACAGAGTTGCCTCACTGCATAAATGGATAATCTACCTGTGGTAAATTTTACATAAGGGTTTTAGGAACAAGAGCAGAGTAAAGTAAAAGAAGTTTGTAAAAGAATATTTCCATCTAAGATTTATGGCATTCTCCATCTATAAGGTGTCACCTGTCTCAAGATTGGGGACCTGTTTGGCTACGCTATCAATGAAGAGGTGGCCATGCGATTCCTGGATCCAACATTAACTTCTAAAGCAAATCTGAAAATAGCGACCAGCAATACACATTGCATAACAATACCTAGATTTTTTCAGCAAGTTATCAATTGAAAGACAGATGTGACCGATATTCCTAATTTTCAAAACCTAGCTTTCTGAAATAGATATTATTAGCATGGGACATTTTGGAGAAGAACACAGTGTCATCTACTAAGGCCAACTATTGGCCCCCACTTGGAGAGCCAGTGTGGGAAGAAGGAAATATTCTTTTTAGATTAGTGTAACATGATTACTGTATTTTTGCTATCTTACAATTTCAGATATTCACCTTAATTTTCTTATATTTTGGAACCCGTTTAAGACAATTATATTAAAAGGGTTTTCCAATTTATTGTTATTAGTCTTTCGAAACTTGCTGCACAATGTACTCTCTGTGTTGATCAGGTACCAGAAATATGAGCCCCAGGAACACAGAGGACATTTCTGATCATTATTCAAGTGTGTGACAACCATGCCAGTGCCTGTCCACTCTGTGTCCGCTTCGGTAGGTGGGCTATGCTGGACAGCAATAATTATAGCCATGTTTTAACCCTATGAATGGTGGTTTCACCCAGTCTGACAGCTTTGGGGTTCATTCTTAGCTTGTTATTGTTTCTCCTGCTATCAGCTCTGGTTAGGGCTTCTTTTTATGAAAGTCAGTTTCAGGTGCTAGTTATAGTGAATACTTCTCTGGTTCTGCTCTCTGTCTACTCCTGGGTTGCCTTTATTTACCTTGTCTGACCTCTGTCTGTTTTATGACGATCTCCTGGCTCAAAATTTTGCCTACTACTTTGATCTCCAGTAAGGGTGTGATAGAGACTGTCACGTACCTTCCCCTGGAGACAATAATTTGCATAGTGTGAATATGGTTTTATTGTGTAATGTGAAATGTGTAAAGTGTAATGTGATTAATGCAAAGTGTTAGCAGTACTGATGCTGCTGTGTGGGAACTGTAAGGTAACACCTAAGATAACTCTGGTACACTCAGCTCAGGGGTAGGGAAAATATAGAATATAGGCCAGTGTTTAAGTAGTGATATATAGGAACATTAGGATAGATAAGGCAGTGGTGGCCCTTAAGAGTGTACAGTAATAGGAATAAAATAGGATACAGTTGAATGTTTGGGACCAGCCCAGCTTGAAAGGGGGTAGGGTTTAAGTAAAAAGGGGAATCACTTCTTGCTTTATTCAATTAGCGAGAGTTAAAGAAAATGTGAGGTTCGTGACAAGTAGAAGTTCAAGGTGAAGTGGACTGGAGACACGTGGAGTACATATCGTTCTGGCAGCATGTGGTCATGCCAAATTTTCTGTGGACCTTCCTTTAACATCCCAAACCTACAGCCCAAATTAGCACTGAGGAGTGTGCCTTTATCAATTCCATACAGAGGAAGCACGACAGGACACCACGACAGGGAGATGTTACAGGTCTCGGGAGAGCTGTGGTGCTGGACGGGAAAACTCTGGGGCTGAAAAGAGGATCAAGCATATGGATAGTCTGAGCTGAACATAAGCGGATGCTTGAAATGTACTGTGTTGATTAAAATGGAACCGGAGAGTGCTGTGCCAGATACTGTTTGCTAAAGACTGTTGTACTTGAGATGTCCAGTAAAGTTGATCTTGTTAAAACTAACTGAGTGTCCTCTGATGTGTGTGTGGCTGATCCTGGAACCAAGGACGTGGATGCAGCGGAGGTCTCCAGCCTACAAGTGAGTGCAAATCAAACTTCACAGCATAACACACAAGGACTGAGACACTGTGTCTTTGTGTGTTAACGTGCCAGGGCCTCGAGGAGCAGCAGCAGCTCGCCCACGGCTACCATCCTGGGCACTTTACACTCCTATTATCAATTTTGTGTGACAACCCATTTTGCTGCCAGATTGCTCCACTGGCCAGCAGCTGACTCAGTAATCCCAACCCAGGGGACTCTGTGCATGTCCAGATTCTGGGGTTAAATGGTGAAGGTTAAGGCAACCTAGGGATCTGGTAGATGGAGTGGCTTGAGCTAAGATGGTGCATTCGAAACCCTATTAACAGCTGACAGGGTGCCACAAATAATGCTCCCGTAGTAGGAAATCAAATTAATACAAGTATAGAAAGATCTAGAAACTCCACTTTCTGTTATTTTCTGTACAAAAAAATTGGTCACACCTCTTTAAAGAGAACCTCTATGGGATACATGAAAAACTATACACGATCTACAGTTAGGTCCATAAATATTTGGACAGAGACAACATTTATCTAATTTTGGTTCTAGACATTACCACAATGAATTTGAAACAAAACAAATCAGATGCAGTTGAAGTTCAGACTTTCAGCTTTCATTTGAGGGTATCCACATTAAAATTGGATGAAGGGTTTAGGAGTTTCAGCTCCTTAACATGTGCCACCCTGTTTTTAAAGGGACCAAAAGTAATTGGACAAATGACTCCAAGGCTATTTCATGGACAGGTGTGGGAAATCCCTTTGTTATGTCATACTCAATTAAGCAGATGAAAGGGCCGGAGTTGATTTGAGGTGTGGTGTTTGCATTTGGAAGGTTTTGCTGTGAAGGAAACATGCGGTCACAGGAGCTCTCCATGCAGGTGAAACAAGCCATCCTTAAGCTGCAAGAACAGAAAAAAACCCATCCAAGAAATTGCTACAACATTAGAAGTGGCAAAATCTACAATTTGGTACATCCTGAGAAAGAAATAAAGCACTGGTGAACTCATCAATCCAAAAAGACCTGGGAGCCCACGGAAGACAACAGTGGTGGATGATCGCCGCATACTGTCTTTGGTGAAGAAGAACCCGTTCACAACATCAACTGAAGTCCAGAACACTCTCAGTGAAGTAGGTGTATCTGTCTCTAAGTCAACAGTAAAGAGAAGACTCCATGAAAGTAAATACAAAGGGTTCACATCTAGATGCAAACCATTCATCAATTCCAAAAATAGACAGGCCAGAGTTAAATTTGCTGAAAAACACCTCCAGAAGCCAGCTCAGTTCTGGAAAAGTATTCTATGGACAGATGAGACAAAGATCAACCTGTACCAGAATGATGGGAAGCCAAAAGTTTGGAGAAGAAAGGGAACGGCACATGATCCAAGGCACACCACATCCTCTGTAAAACATGGTGGAGGCAACGTGATGGCATGGGCATGCATGGCTTTCAATGGCACTGGGTCACTTGTGTTTATTGATGACATAACAGCAGACAAGAGTAGCCGGATGAATTCTGAAGTGTACCGGGATATACTTTCAGCCCAGATTCAGCCAAATGCTGCAAACTTGTTTGGACGGCGCTTCATAGTACAGATGGATAATGACCCCAAGCATACAGCCAAAGCTACACAGGAGTTCATGAGTGCAAAAAAGTGGAACATTCTTCAATGGCCAAGTCAATCACCAGATCTTAACCCAATTGAGCATGCATTTCACTTGCTCAAATCCAGACTTAAGAGGGAAAGACCCACAAACAAGCAAGACCTGAAGGCTGCGGCTGTAAAGGCCTGGCAAAGCATTAAGAAGGAGGAAACCCAGCGTTTGGTGATGTCCATGGGTTCCAGACTTAAGGCAGTGATTGCCTCCAAAGGATTCGCCACAAAATATTGAAAATAAAAATATTTTGTTTGGGTTATGTTTATTTGTCCAATTACTTTTGACCTCCTAAAATGTGGAGTGTTTGTAAAGAAATGTGTACAATTCCTACATTTTCTAACACATATTTTTGTTCAACCCTTCAAATTAAACGTTACAATCTGCACTTGAATTATGTTGTAGAGGTTTCATTTCAAATCCAATGTGGTGGCATGCAGAGCCCAACTCGCGAAAATTGTGTCACTGTCCAAATATTTCTGGCCCTGACTGTATAAACTAGATCAAAGTATAGCATTGCTCTATTGTTCTCTCCCTTGCCAACCTCCATGTTTAAGGCCTTTAGTGGCAACCAAGCAGTGGAGACTTTGATGCTGTGATGGAGCATTGTCCTGCATAAAAATTATGATTTTCTTGAAAGATGCAGACTTTTTCCTGCAGAACTGCTTTTAGAAAATGTCTTCTGAAAACTGGTAGTAAGTTTGAGAGTTGATTCTGAGTCAATGTTCATCCCGAAAATGTCCAGCTACCTCATCTTTGTAATGCCAGCCCTTAGCAATGCCCACTTCCACCTTGCTGGAGTTTGAGTGGAAGTGGAGGTCTCTACCGGTTACTGATCCAGCCACGGGCCCATCCATCTGGTCTGTCAGCAGTCATTCTCATATCATCAAGTAGGAAAAGACGACACTGTAATGTAGAAACACTTGGTACTCGTATAGGTGTATTCAAAGTAGTTTTATTGAATGCAGAAGATCCATAAAAATAAGAGACATTTCGGTCAATAGTATACATGACCTTCATCAGTCAACTGAATAGAGAAGAACTGTGTGGAGACACGCTGTGTGAGGATCTGTAGTGTCCACCGCCGAGACTGGACACCACAGTCCCCCACACAGTGCGTCTCAACACAGTTCTTCTCTATCCAGATGGCTGATGAAGGTCATGTATTGACCGAAACGTCTCTTATTTTTATGGATCTTCTACATTCAATAAAAATCCTTTGAATATACCTATATGAGTGCCAACTTCCAAGTGTTTCTACATTATAGCTCTCATATCATCAGTCTATAAAACCTTTGAACATTCTGTATTCAGATATTTATTGGCACAGTCTTGACACTTCTCTTCTGTGTCTTGCTCAGTGGTGGTCGAGCTTAGCTTCCTCATCTTGGCCATCTCTCTGAGCACTGAGCACCTTGCACTTCTGTGTCTTGCTCAGTGGTGGTCGGGCTCAGCCTCGTCACCTTGAGAGGCGGATTTATTGCGATCAGATGAGCATTGATTGGTCCATATTTTCACTTCCCTCTATTTAAATTCCGTGCCCTGAACGTCTCACCACGCCTCCTGATGAAACCGGGGATGGTGAAACGCGCGTCGGTGCTTCTTTACTGTCCCATCGGCACTGCCGCGATCGAGTACACCATGTCACCAGGTAAATAGCAATACCATTATCATTAAAGCTTGGATATATACCTTTCGCTGCACTGCTTCTATCCAGTAGCTGTCTATGGGGCCAGAAGTTGTGGGAACTTGATTGCCTAGACTGCAGACATTGAAAAAACTCCCACATGAAAACTCCCACATGCCCTGTGTATTATTATCCTTTGCTGCATGCTACTTGGGACTTAATAGAGATCTGGGGAATACCATGACATTGATTGGGTTTATTCTTTTTCACACATCCCTATTACCTCCTAATAGTTATTATATTCCTTTTTGATTTTTGGACACTGTGTTACATTGTGGCATAT
>VIAB01005011.1:41229-51481 GCA_009801035.1 Oophaga pumilio | reverse complement strand
GATCTATCATCCAGAGTGTCAATATGTCATTGATCTATCATCCAAAGTGTCAATATGTCATTGATCTATCATCTCAAGTGTCAATATGTCATTGATCTATCATCCAGAGTGTCAATATGTCATTGATCTATCATCCAGAGTGTCAATGTGTCATTGATCTATCATCCTGAGTGTCAATGTGTCATTGACACTCATCCCGAGTGTCAATATGTCATTGATCTATCATCCCGAGTGTCATTGATCTATCATCCCGAGTGTCAATATGTCATTGATCTATCATCCCGAGTGTCAGTATGTCATTGATCTATCATCCCGAGTGTCATTGATCTATCATCCTGAGTGGCAATATGTCATTGATCTATCTTTCTGAGTGTCAATATGTCATTGATCTATCATCGCGAGTGTCAATATGTCATTGATCTATCATCTCGAGTGTCAATATGTCATTGATCTATCATCCTGAGTGTCATTGATCTATCATCCTGAGTGTCAATATGTCATTGATCTATCATCCAGAGTGTCAATATGTCATTGATCTATCATCCTGAGTATCAATATGTCATTGATCGATCATCCTGAGTGTCAATATGTCATTGATCTATCATCTCGAGTGTCAATATGTCATTGATCTATCATCCCGAGTGTCAATGTCATTGATCTATCATCCCGAGTGTCAATATGTCATTGATCTATCATCTCGAGTGTCAATATGTCATTGATCTATCATCCCAAGTGTCAATCTGTAATTGGTCTATCATCCTGAGTGTCAGTGTCATTGATCTATCATCCTTAGTGTCAATATGTCGTTGATCTATCATTCTGAGTGTCAATGTGTCATTGATTGATCATACTGCATGTCAATGTGTCATTGATCTATCATCCTCAGTGTCAATATGTCATTGATCCATAATCCTCAGTGTCAATGTCATTGACCTGTCATCCGGTGTGTCAATGTGTCATTGTTCTGTCACCTTCAATGTGTCTATTAAGGACTGTTCACATTGTCATTGACTATAATGAGACAAACAGTTTGAAGTGTGCCCACTTTAGCCTTTGCTTGCACTTCTTTCCGGTAGTGCCATCTGAAAAACAGATACACTGGAAAGGAGTGAAAAATGAGCCCAAAGTGACCTTACCTTGGACTCTGTTCGCCTTATTCAGTTCAATGACTCCTACATCTGAATCCCATTTTTGGGTATTGAAAGCCTAGCTGGAGATGTGAACAAACTGCAAATCACAGTGTGAACAGCCCTAAATATGTCATCTCAAGTGTCACTGTGTCATCTTTCTTTCACCGCAAGTGCCATTGTGCTGATCTGCCATTGTGCCCATCTGAAAAGATGGATACTGCTAGGAAGAAGTACAGAGTTCAATAAAATCATAGAATCATAGAATATTAGAGTTGGAAGGGACCTCCCGGGTCCTCGTGTCCAACCATCTTCTCAATGCATGATTCACTAACGCATCTCAGACAGATGTCTGTCCAGCCTCTGTTTGAAGACTTCAATTGAAGGAGAACTCACCTCCTCTCGTGGCAGCCTGTTCCACTCATTGATCACCCTCACTGTCAAAAAGTTTTTTTTTATACGAGCATATCTAATCTGAAATTTTTCCTTTCAGTTTCATTCCATTGCTTCTCATGTTTTCATGTGCAAATGATAATAATGATGATCCCTTTACACTGTGACAGCCCTTCAGATATTTGTAGACAACTATTAAATCTCCTCTTAGCCTTCTTTTTTGTAAGCTAAACATTCCCAGATCCTGTTATCATTACTGGTAGGACATACTTCACAGTCCTTTCACCTTCCTGGTAGCTCTTTTCTGAACTTGCTCCAGTTTTTCAATGTCTTTTTTGAAATGTGGTGCCCAGTACTGCACACAGTATTCCAGATGAGGTCTGACCAAGGAGGAGTAGAGAGGGATAATTACTTCACGTGATCTAGACTCTATGCTTCTCTTAATACATCATAGAACTATATTTGCCTATTTCTGTTGCATCACACTGATGAATCATGTGCAGTCTGTGATCTACAGTTGTGCTCAAAATTTTTGCATACCCCGACAGAATTTTTGGTTTCTTGGCCTTTTTTCAGAGAATATGAATGATAACACCAAAACGTTTTCTCCCCTCATGGTTAATGGTTGGGTGAAGACATTTATTGTCAAACTACGGTGTTTTCTCTTTTTAAATCATAATGACAACCCAAAACATCCAAATGACCCTGATCAAAAGTTTACATACCCTGGTGATTTTGACCTGATAACATGCACAGAAGTTAGTTGACACAAATGGGTTTGACTGGCTACTAAAGGTAACATACTTACCTGTGACCAGTTTGCTTGTAATCAGTGTGTGTGCATAAAAGCTGAGTGAGTTTCTGGGATCCAGACAGACTCTTGCATCTTTCATCCAGCCACTGATATTTCTGGATTGTGAGTCACAGTGAAAGCAAAAGACTTGTCAACGGATCTACAGGAAAAGGAAGTTGAAGTGTATAAAACAGGAAAGGGATATACAAAAAGATATAAAAGGAATTGATAATGCCAGTCAGCAGCGTTCAAACTGTGATTAACAAATGGAAAATCAGGGGCTCTGTAAAAACAAAACCATGGTCAGGTAGATCAACAAAAATGTCATCCACGACTGCCAGGAAAATTGTTCGAGATGCAAAGAAAAACCCACAAATAACATCAGCTGAAATACTGGACTAAAAACTAGTGGTGTGGCTGTTTCAAGATGCACAATAAGGAAGAAAAATGGGCTGCATGGTCGAGTTGCCAGAAGAAAGCCATTACTGCGCAAATGCCACAAAGTATCTCCCCTACAATGCGCAAAATAGCACAGAGACAAGCCTCAATACTTCTGGATCAAGGTAATTTGGAGTGATGAGACCAAAATTGAACTTTTTGGCCACAATCATATACGTTACATTTGGAGAGAGGTCAACAAGGCCTATGATGAAAGGAACACCATTCCTACTGTAAAGCATGGAGGTGAATCGCTGATGTTTTGGGGATGTGTGAGCTACAAAGGCACAGGAAACTTGGTCAAAGTTGAAGGAAAGCTGAATGCAGCACGTTATCAGCAAATACTGGAGGCAAATTTGCAATTATCAGCCTGGAAACTGCACATGGGACATACTTGGACGTTCCAACATGGCAACGATCCAAAACACAAGGCCAAGTCAACCTGTCATTGGTTACAGCAGAACAAAGTGAAGGTTCTGGAGTGGCCATCTCAGTTTCTAGACCTCAATATCATTGAGCCACTTTGGGGAGATCTCAAGCGTGCAGTTCATGCTAGACAACCCAAGAATTTACAGGAACTGGAGGCTTTTTGCCAAGAAGACTGGGCAGCTTTAATATCTGAGAAAATAAAGAACCTCATTCACAACTACCACAAAAGACATCAAGCTGTCGTTGATGTTAGAGGGGGCAATACACGTTATTAAGAAATGGGGTATGTAAACTTTTGATCCGGGTCATTTGGATGTTTTGGGTTGTCATTATGATTTAAAAAGAGAAAACACAGTAGTTTGACAAATGGCTTCACTCAACCACTAACCATGAGTGGAGAAAAAAATTTTGTGTTATCATTCACATTCTCTAAAAAAAGGCCAGGAAAGCAAAAGTTCTGCATTAGTATACCCAAGTTTTTTCACGTGTTGTTGCTTAGTTCTACTCCTCCCATTCTGTAGATGTAATTTTAATTTTTCTTGCCCAGATGTAGGATCTTGCATTTCTCCTTGTTAAATACCATTCTATTGTTCAAGTTTATCTAGATCCTTCTGAATCCTTTCTCTGACTTCTCTTGTGTTAGCTATCCCTCCTAGCTTTGCATCATCTGAAAATTTGATTAGTTCACCTTCAGTTCCCTTATCTAGATCATTTATAAAAATGTTGACCACCACTGGGGCCAGGACAGAGCCTTGTGGTACCCCACTTGAAACACTTTTCCAATTGGATGTGCAACCATTTATTACCAATCTTTGAGTACAATCACTGACCCAGCTATGAATCCATCTAACCTTAACCTTGTCAATCCCATACTTGGTCCTTTTTTCAATAAGGATAGTGAGAGATACTTTATCAAATGCTTTCCTGAAGTCGAGACATACTATAGCTACTGCATTTCCCTGGTCTACCCAGTCAGTGATTCCATCATAGAAGGAAATTAGATTAGTCTGGCATGACTTGTTTGCTACAAATACTGACTCTGGTTAATTACTATATTCTTATCCAAGTACTTGCATACATGCTGTTTAATAATTTGTTCAAATATCTTTCCTGGTATAGAAGTAAGGCTCACTGGCCTGCAATTTCCTGGCTACATCTTCTTTCCTTTTTTGAAGATACGGACAACATTTTCCCTTCTCCAATATTCTAGGACTTCTCCTTTTTTCCACGATTTTTCAAAGATTCTGGCTAGTAGTTCTGCAGTTTCCTCTGCTAACTCTTTCAGTACCCTAGGATGTAATTCATCTGGACCAGGAGATTTAAATTCAAGTAAATTAGCGAAGTGTTCCCCCACCATCTCTCTGTTTATGGATAGTGTGGATTATTTTATTACTTTGATGACACCGTGAAGATCAGTTGATGTTTCATTTGCTTTCTTGGAGAACATAGATGCAAAATAGGAATTTAAAAGTTCGGCTTTCTCAACATCATTTTTGACCGCTTCACTCTTTTCATCCTGTAAAAATCCTATCACATCTTTGACTTTTCGTTTGCTTTTGACATACCCCCAAAATCCTTTTTGCTGCTTTTTGTCTCCCTTGCAAGCCTCACTTCATTACTGACTTTAGCTCTTCTTTTCCAAACATTTTATTAGAGTTTTAACAACATTATTAGGGAGGGAAGGTAGAGAAGAGAGGGAAGGGGAAGGAATAGGGAAAAAGGACCGGGTGGTCCTTAGTGTAAGAATAGATAATGGTTAACAAATCATATAATTCACATAAATCTTATAACAATGTGATCAGTAACTACATTAAGAATCAATAAACAAGAAAGGCAATGAAGAAAACGGAAAGAATAGTGTGAACCCTAAGGGACCAGCTCCATCCAGCGGGACCATTTCTTTGTGAATTTATTAATATTATTGTTAATTGTAGCCAGCTTCTGTTCAAAAGATTTGTGGAAGATAATTTTTTCTTTGATGTCTTGGAGTTTAGGAGGATCGGGTCTTTTCCAATAAAAAGCTATTGAATTTTTCGTTACTAGAAATATATGAATAACTAAGGGTATTGTAGAATGATCTATGAGATCAGAGTTAACTGAGAGAAGAGCTAGTTGGGGAGAGATAGGGATAGGTTTGGTAAGTAACGAATTAATAAGATTGGAAACATCTTTCCACAAGGGCTTGATTAGGGGGCAATACCAGAAAATATAAGATAAACTACCGTGTTGACCACAACCCCTCCAGTAGTCCGAGGAAAACTCAGGATTGATCTTAGCAAGTCTGGCAGGAGTGTAGTACCATCTCGAAAGTAATTTGTGATGAGTCTCCTGTAGAGACATCGAAATGGTAGAGGCGTAAGATATGTCACAGGCATGCTCCCATTCAGAAGGGTCTAGATTTAGACTGAATTCTGTTTCCCACTTCAGTAGGTTATGCGATTTTACGAGTTCATAACTGCCATTTAACCACTTATATAAGTAGTCGGAAGACCAGAATATATTATGGTTAAGATTGTTTTAAAATTAGCCACCGGTTCAGAGATTCATGGTTTTTTCAGCAAAAAGCCAGCGATTAAGACCTTCAAAATTGTATATTGGCAAAATGATGAGAAAGGAATGTTGAACTTATCTCTAACCTGACTGAAGGGAATACGGAGTGACTCAGAATAAAGATCTTTGAGCTTAGTTATTCCCAAAATCAGCCCATAAAGGATCAATATCCTGGTTAAAAAGTGAGCAAATAGTATGAAGAGACAGGTTTTTGAGAAAACCAAATCTGTCCTGACCCTTTTTGGTCTAGACAATATTTTCCAGGCTTCTATAGTGGCGTGAAAAATGGGATGAGAGTGGGAGGGTCTGTTTTGAGGAGGAGACATTTAAGGATTAGGTGAAATGGGGGATTATT
Organism: Oophaga pumilio; assembly: GCA_009801035.1. NCBI lineage: Eukaryota > Metazoa > Chordata > Amphibia > Anura > Dendrobatidae > Oophaga > Oophaga pumilio. The sequence continues at coordinate 45,396 of VIAB01005011.1, read as the reverse complement.
GTTAAAAAAGTATTCTAGATCATACCAGGCTGGAGGGTTAGGGTGGGGCCACCTCAAAAGGATCTGTTTGATTAGGAAAGTGAAATAGTATGCCGATATGTTTGGTAACCCAGCTCCTCCAAACCGTTTGGGTTTGAATAAGATGTTGGATGCTGTCCTTGCCTTTATGTTTCCCCACATAAAGCTATTGGCTCGGGTTTGTAGGTTAGTGAGATAGAAAATCGGGGTAGAAATCGGCAAGGGAAGCGAGCGAAAGACGTATTGGATTTTGGGTAAAATATAGGCTTTAAAGGTGGTGATCCTTCCCCACAATGAAAGTTCTCTTTATTTAATAAGGGAAGACATGTTCAGGGGTATTAAAGGATTGATATCATTGGGAAATTTTAAACCTAAATATGTAATGTGATCAAATGACCAACTCCAAGAGGAGATCTGCTATATTTCCTCTATTTGGGCATTAGTTAAATTTAAGGGTAGAATATTAGATTTTGACTCGTTTACTTGAAATTTGAAACCTTTGAAAATTCTAAAAGTAAATATTGAATTTTTGTAATTGAGGCAAGTGGATTTGAAATAGTCGATATGATATCATTGGCGAATAGGCTGATCCTAAAATCTCTAGGCCCGGCACTGATACCCTGGATATCCGGGTCTACTCTGATCATTTGGGCCAGAGGCTCAATTGCCAAGACAAAGAGGAGAGGCAAAAGAGGGCAGCCTTGCTTGGTGCCATTGGATATTCGGAAAGGTGAGGATAAGTGGTTATTGATATAGACTTTTGCAGCAGGATTAGAGTATAAAGCCGAGATACTTGAAAGAAGTTTTGAGTTAAAGCCGAATTTATGTAGTGTGGCGATCAAATAGTACCAATTGAGGCGGTCGAAGGCCTTTTCGGAGTCTAGAGAGACTATAGTAGCCTTTGTTTTATTTGAGTTGATTAATTTAAGTTTATCAATCTTCTTGTGCCATCGACCAATTGTCTGTTGAGAATAAAGCCTATTTGATCATTTTCTACGAGTTTAGGGAGGAACTGGCTAAGTCTGTTTGCTGTTATTTTGGCATATATCTTAACGTCAGTGTTTATCAGGGAAATTGGGCGGAAGTTTGAGTTTGAGTTTTGAGTATGATTTGAGTTAGGTTTGAGTATGAGGATTATTGTTGCCTCAAGCATTTCAGTTGGGAAATTACCGGATTCAGATGCAGAATTGAAGATTTTTGTTAAATGAGGGGCTAAAAGGGAACCGAAAGACTTGTAGTAGTCGTTGGTAAAGCCGTCTATGCCAGGGGCCTTGAAAGATTTTAAGTGATTTATAGTATCTGGGATTTATTTTTCTGTGAATGGAGAAGAAAGGAATTCAACATCTTCATCATCTAATTTGGGTAGGTTCATTGATGATAAAAAGGATTGAATGACAGATTGACTTGGTTGGAGCTGGGGGAATCTTGATTAATGTTGTAGAGATCTTGGAAAAATTTGTCAAATGAATTAGCGATATCTTAGGGGTGGGATAGGAGTATTCCTTTGGCGGAAGATATTGCATCTATTCTGCTTCTACATCTAAGTTTTTTAAGCCTGTTTGTCATGTACCGGGAGGGATGGTTGAGGTTAGAGTATTGCATAAATCTGGAGGATTTTAAAGCTGAGTCATAAAATGAGAAGATCAGAGAGCTAAAATCCTGTCTGAGTGTGGAGAGTTCTGATTTTAAACTGGAGCATGGGCATGGAGAGGTGGTAGAGGCAAGAAAAGATTCTTTGATTTTAATGAGGTTTTGTAGATTCGCTATTTTATTTCTGCTGGATTATTTATAGTCTAGAAGAAATTTGTATAAGTAATCCTCTCAAAACTGCCTTGTGGGCATTCCAACAAGAGTAGGGACTTAAGAGATCCGAGTAATTTTCCTTAAAGTAATTGGATATGGCAGAAGATATTTCAGAATTTATATTTGGGATATGGAGGATAGAGAAGTTACATTTCCAGAGGAATTGCCGGTTAGTAGCCGGGCCTTCTAGAAATTCAGCAACAACTAGGGCGTGATCGGAAATTGATTTAGAGAGAATGTTCACTAATTTAAATTTGGGGAGGGAGAAGATGTCGGTCAAGATTAGGTCGATCCTAGATGCAGAATTGTGGGGGTCAGAGAAGTGGCTAAACTCTATAGAAGTGGAATTCAGACAACGGAAGTTGTCAAAAAATTCATTATTGTAGAGCCAATTATTGAGAGATTCTGTTTTGTATCTATTCGGGGCAGTGGAATCTAGTGAACTGTTGGGAGCCATGTTGAAATCACCAGAGAATAACAATGAGCCTTTTCTGACCGAATTTATTTTTTTGACTAGCTTATTTAAAAAATTTGATTTGCCCTGTTAAGGGAACATAAGTATTGACAATTGTATATTCTGAATTATTCAACCTACAGATTAAGATGTGGAAATGACCCTTCTCGTCTTTAACTTCGGTTATGAATTCAAATGAAAGAGAATTTCTAATTAGAGTGAACACGCCCGCCTTTTTTTGGGGTCAGGAGGATTCAAAGAAATGAGGATAATTTTTGTCCACAAAAGTAGGGTGGGAATTGAGTTTGAATTTTGTCTCTTGGAGACACACAATGTCACAATGAGAATTATTAATTTCATTACAAATGGAAAAACGCTTCCTGGGGCTATTAAGACCTCTCACATTGTATGTGACCAATTTAATTTTCATAACGAGAGAAATTGGTCCTGATGGGATGTGACGAGAATGACGATGGACAGAGCAGTTACTGATGAAATTAGGAGTGTTAAACAAATATATAAGTGAACCAACACTTAAAGAACAATAGAATAATAAAATACAAATCAAATTATATAATATCAGACAACCCAAAGACACAAATTACAGTAGGCTCAAGTGACATGTCCTGGACCTGCAGAAGAAACTGTAGGAACAGAAGAAATGACACCCTGAGATTTCAAAAAGAGGAACCCCTCCTCAGGGGAAAGAAAAATTGCATTTCTCCCCTTGTAATTAAAAATGAGGCGTAGATGAAAGCCTCATTTGTAAGGAAGGCCCCTCTCCCTCAAAACGGAGGTGAGCAATCGAAAGTGTTTCCGACCTTCAATAGTCGCTTTAGATAGATCGGTAAACAACTTTAGATGTTGATATGGTTCTGGAAATCCTCCCTTAAGTCTTACCAAATTCTGAATTTTTTCTTTAATGTGGTAAAATGAATTTTCAGTATGACATCTCTGGGTAGGTCTTTAGGGATGGAAGGAGGCTTAGGAAGGCGATGGATACAATCAATGATAAGATCCGTATCCAAAAGATTAGGAATCATCCTCCTAAAAATCCCCTTAACATAGTCAGAGAGCTTAATGGACGATACATCTTCCAATATTCCCCTAATCTTGATATTATTAAGACGGGAACGGTCCTCTAGATCCCCCAATTTAAGCTTTAACTGATGCATCTCAGATTTGGAATCAGACTGGTGTTTCAGAGATAGCTTATTTGATCTCTCCAAGTCACCCAACCGGACCTCATGGTTATCAAACCTTGAAGAAAAATGCTCAAGAGTCTCTTGGAAAATCTTTGTCTGGTTATCCATGTCCAGACGCAACCTGACGCTAAGTTTTTCAACTAGAGTGTTCATACACGCCTCAAGGGAAGTTGCGTCAGGAAAGGTACCAGTAGACAAAGAAGGCATAGACATTTCCTCAGGCTTCTGCCTAGACTTTTTTGGAGCAGGGTTGGGGGAAGAAGTACCATAATCCTCCTCCGAGGAGTTGGCATTAGATGACTGCGTACTTCTCCAACCTGAGGGACCCTTCCTCTTTGAAGAGGAGGAGAGATCCATGGTCTCAGTATGAGAAATCAAGGAAGGACGATCCCCACTCAACTTTCTCAAATCGGCACTACAGTACATGCGGACAATGAGGGAGACATGGTATTGGCAGAAGACTGTGAGTCGTCTCTGTTAATAGGAGAACGGGACTTAGGCGGACTCAATAGATTAACCGAGTCCCTGGAAGAACCACGATTAGGCTTGGTTTCTCTATTTTGCTTTTGAGATCTAGAGACACCTGTAGATTTATCCAAAGGCAATTTTGAAATGGATTGAGTCATTTTGCCAAATGACATCCAAGAACTAAAGAAAGGTAAAATAGTAAGCTGTGGGTACGTAAAG
>VIAB01005010.1:77022-90398 GCA_009801035.1 Oophaga pumilio | reverse complement strand
TCCAGTCGCCACAGAGATGTTGCATCTCATCCAGAGATGTGACAACTGACTCTCAGGTAAGGAGGAAGCACCCCTTAGACTCCAAAAACCGCATTCAACATACAAGATGTTAGCTGCAGCTCTCAGGCTGGTTAGTAAAGGGTGTAGATGTTGGATGGGTGGAGCCAGCTGCAGCATTAGGCTGCAGCGTGTTAGATTAGAGATTCAGTCAGAGACAGGCAGGTAGTGTGTGGGTACTGGCCTGACCTGCTGCTCCTCTGAGTTCACCTCAGGGAGCCGTGCTGAGAGAGCGCGAACGGGTCCTGGGCCGAGACGACCTCCCAAGTCGTAGCCCATTGCAGAGGAGGACCAGGCGAATATCGGGGAACGGTCCCTAGACTAGTGGGAAAGTTCAGCTCCACTAGTAACACAGAGAATAGTGGGTCTCTTCAACGGCCACTAGCCACCATAATCTCACCGGGAAGAAGCTTAGAGGTCAAGTACATCCAGGACCTTTCTACTGGGTTTCCTGATGGCCCACTGGTTTGGTAACTGAAGAGGCCTAATACTACCTCGTCCGAGGGCTCTGTGGTAGCGGGTGCATGGAAGTGAGGAGTGTAGCACCAAGAGAAGAAGCCGGAAAGGAACATAAAGGGAGTCTGTGACCAATCTACCTGAGGGTTGCTGGACTACTCACTGGAAGGACACAGTGCCCGGCTGGAATCTGTATAGCGCTTAACAGACTGTGAGTAAAACCTTGAAACTGCAACAGAACTGTTTCCCTGATTCTTCCAGCGACGCACACTCCCCTCTGCTACATCTCTTCTGCACCATTGCTTTCTCTTTCATCTATCTGCCCTGGGAGGACACAGTCATACCTGTAGAAGACTTATCATGTAGCTGCACAACACCATCCCTTCCAGAGGACCTGCAAAGCAGCGCTGGTCACCCTGACCAGGTACTACAGGTGGCGTCACGACAAACTACATACGAACACTAATCCCCTGTAAATACTTCTCCATTTTTGGTGAGCGCCCAGGGCCACGGACCGAGCCGTGGCTGCCTGTGACATCCCCCATAGAAGTCGACGGGCTCGGTGCCGAGTACCCCATGGCCCTGGCGGGCGACTCAATCACATCAAGAAAGCACGAAGTCCTGTTTCGATGTGAGAGGCCGTGGATTCCAGCACTAGTCGTGGTTGATCAGAAATGGGCAAAGGACCTGACAAGTCGGTGTGAGTAGTGGAGGGCTCAGCGAGTTGAGCAGTAAGGTGAGTAAAAGGATTTTTTTGTTTTTCTTACTGTTTTGATGGCTCTTCATGGTTCAGAAAAAAATGGCAGCCAGTGGAAGACATTTACAAAAAGTCCACATTTTTGGCAAATACATATTTTTGTAAAATTTGTGTATAATTCAATTCCACTAGAATTTATTCTCTCAACCCTACTGGTAACAATTTAGATTTCTGTTGCACCATTCTGATGACAGGGTCAGAATTTGGTACAAGCACATGAATTGACGAACCCTTCCTGACAACCCTGATGACAGACATTTTCAGCCAGACAATGCCCCATGCCACAAGTTCATGTAGTCATGGATTAGTACCAGTGAAATGGCAGTGAGTTTTCTTAGCTTCTCTTGTCTTCACATAACCAGATGATAATTCTATAGAGCATCTCTGGGACAAAGTAGCTGTGAATACTTTCAACTAATTTGTGGCAACTGTGGGAAGCTATCTTTGAATGTTGAATTCAACAGCTGGTAGAATCTACGCAACAACAAATTTCTTAGTTTCTATAGGCCAAAAGGAGGTAATAAGTGCTAATATATGGGTGTCTGCAATAAGGTGGCCATTCAATCGATATTCCAATGCATAGAAGTAGAAAGCAGAACAGCTAACACAAGAATTTATGGCAAAACAGTGCAAATTAATTGTACCTCCGGTGATGCCAACAGTTGTTATTTTGAAGGTATTCCCCCTTTTTTCAAACTATGGAAAAGTCATGAATGGTGATGTGAGTATTATGCCTTATGTTCTTTTACATAATTGTAAGCTGTTTTTTTTAAAGCCTTTATCAAGGTAGATGGTCAACAATTAAGGGACTGCACACTTGGGACAAAGTGGTAAATCTGCAAAAGATTAGATAGTTATGTACCTATTTTTTTCTATTCTCTCTCTCTCTCTCTATATATATATATATATTCATCTGAAAACGGAAATAATGTTTTATAGATTATGTATGAACACCTAGGGATGGGGCTGGAGAAAATGTAGTAGAAACTTTTAAATTATCTGTTAATTGAAGAATGCAGTGTATCCTTCTTACCACCTAGTCTTGTGTGTTTGAGATTATTCCCATCTCGCCTTCTACCTGTGTGAAAATTAATTAAAGTCTTGAATCTGTTTTGCCAACTTCTTTATTTTAATATAAGACAAGAGTAATCCTTTCATGTACATGCACTCGTCCATGTTAGCTTTTCATTTTAAGCGTGCTAGAAATATTTCCTTTCAATAGAATCTTAACAAATAACAGACATAAGGTAATTTATACAGTATTTGCTGGGGGTAAACACCATGGAGAAGGCTGTGGGAATCCTAAATACACTCTGCCGAGGGCTCAGCTATAATTGAGCTCACAGATAAGTGCAAGATGAAATGCTGGAGGAAATTACAATTGCAGTCAGAAATCACCCGAGGGTCCATTGAAAATCTTGTTTTATCTCAGTTTTTTTTATATATAAGATTGTAGTGATGGATAAAAGATGTATGACTTAACATAAAGTGTATATATACACTTTATAAAAATGCAGTATATTTTCAACCAGTATATATAATTTTCTACCATGTTGTAGTCCATCTTTAAGGCCATGTTCTTCCTATCTACTCTGCATTGTTCTAAATCCATCAAAACTTTTCAACAGGGTCTGAAAGCTCTCTCCCTCCGTTTTCTCGGTGTTAAAGATAGCAGCAGGGAGGAGGATGTAGAGGGGAAAAACGGCTACAGTCATAGGGAGAGAGTAGAAAATATGCTATAAAAAGAAGGAAAGTGCACATAAAGAGGGCATGAGTACAGGATAAAAGCTTTATTATATGAGATAATAAGTCAATAATACCCTGGATACACACAGACCTCATATCCAGCCTATATTACTGAGAGATAAATATAGGAAAAATCTGAAACTTGAATCAGGCAGCAAATGGCATATCTGGGGGTTTAAAAATGAATGGAGAGTTACCGTAACTGTATTTTATGAATTAAAAGTATCCACTAACATGTAAAATCTAATTTTACATGTCAAAGGTACCCGTTGTCTTGAAACATAAATAGCACCTCGTGTGCATGTGCCACAAAAGTCCAATAAATCAAATGGAAAAGAAACCGGAGAGACATGAAAGCGCAAATAGGGTCTTATCTGGGAGCCAAGCGGTATAAAATATTAACGGTACGTGCACCTGATAGGGTTCCTATGGAAGCAGGTAAAGGCTTCTGCAGGACCACCAATGAGATACGATGCAATAGATGTGGAATACGGTGGTTCAGAGTCCGCACTGCCCAAGGTTCAAAAGTACGGTCACACACAAAGATGAAGCATGAATGCGATTTATTACGTCAACTCATTTCAAGGTTTTCAAACCTTTTCTTCAGGACCAAACCACAATGAACTTTTAAACCTTGGGCAGTGCGGACTCAGAACCACTATATTCCACATCTATTACAAAAGCCCAAAGGGTGCAGATACCACTTATGGGTTCCTCAACTATTGGGGTTGCAGTGTTCAAGTTAATCCAACGTCATGTCAGGTTGCAACCACTGTTGTCCCCAAAAAAGGTGGCCACAACATTTCTTTAAACTTTTATGCTGAACATGGGTTTTTAGAGAAAGCACCAACATGAAATACAATAATTGCCATCTTTATCCATAACAAAATGATCTTTCCTGTATTTTTAACAAGATGTTAAGGTTTGCACCATAACTTGGTAAGTTATGGTGCAAACCTTAATGTTTTTGATTTGTATACTTTCTTTAGTTGGCGCCTGTTCACACTAGCTTAGATGTGCTGGTCCTTTTTTTTTTGTCTTTTTGTATTAAGCTTTTTGGACATGTGCACTCACTCCCAAAAGCCACAGGTGATTTTAATCAGATTAGCTGGTCTATTCCTGCCCCATAAATGGTAGGCTTTTAGCCCAAGAGAGGTGACATAACAGGATAGTGACCCAATTGATGAAGGACACAGTGACGTGGTAATTGGGCACACATATATTGGCCAATCTATGTGCTAAGAGCCTTCATTTTTTCATAGCAATTTTTGCAGATACATATTTCATATATACATCATATAGCGCTTTTTTCAATTTTTTTCTATGCAGCAATGCAGTTCCTATGCTCTAGAGTAATCATTGGTAAGTTATGGTGCAAATCTTAATGTTTTTGATTTGTATACTTTCTTTGGTTGGCGCCTTTTCACACTAGCTTAGATGTGCTGGTCCTTTTTTGTCTATTTTTAGCAAGATAGTCATGTCATGTTATTCCTACAAAAAAAAGTCTTACCTCCTCATTGTTATTTAATTTAAATGAAAAATGAAAAACCTCCTGCATTTTCATTTTTTTATCACAAATCCTTATGCACGCAGAAATCTCCACTTTAATGTTTGCAATACAATTGGTCTTCCAACTGTATCTTTCTCTCCTCAATAGGATATTAATAGAGGCAGAGATAGCTTACTGGATGGCAATGCAAAACTGTTCATGTACACAAAATACTCTATATAATCTGTGTTCTTTTTTACTATAAAAATATAAATCCCCTTGTAAACTGGCAGGCTGGGCCATATCACCCTTTGTGTAACTGTAGACCTTTATTTTCTTATTATTAAAAGCACAGAATGTTTTTATATCTGCGAATTTATAATACAGCACTGAAAAATATACAGATATTAACAAATATACAAATAAATTATAAATAATATGTATTGTAATAATCCAATAAAATATTGACAGAACAAGGATGACTACTACAAGAGTATTGTATGGGAGCAGATCAGGTTATTAAACTTACAATCTCTGTTGTAACCCTAATCATAATTTTATTAGTTGCGTATATTTATGATTATCCTAATTAGTTATAATGCTAATTTACAAGTGCTTTGTACCATTTCTCAGGAGCATTTCAAGGCTCAGTCTACACAGTGGCATGGGGTAGTACAAGGACTGGAACAACCTCAATGCTTTCCTAATCCTAGAAAATTTATCTGACCTTCAGAGATTTCCTACAACTTTTTTGTTGTTGTGGTTGCTCAAGAATTGTGCTGGAATTTTACTCCTGCAGACTACTCTATGGTAGCTTCAGAATAATACCTTATTTCTATCTCAGTGAGTGTGCTAATGGCATCAGGCGCAGCCACACAGTTACTCAGTGTGACTGTGAATTAAGCTATTTCATACTACAGTAACATCACCTTTATAGCTGGATATGTTTTCACATAGTGAAAGCAAGGAAGACTTGTACTAAACCCCTCAGTGATAATTTTGCAGCTAAAACCAAATTCTGAATTCAAGGCTTGTGATTCTTGTAATTTTGAGATAGCTATGCAAACCAAATTTTCTTTCTTAAAGAGATCTCCAAAATCGTGAAACTTAAACGTAACGGTCATTTTAATTTTTATTTCATAACTGAATAGTACACATAAAATATGCAACTTTGTAATATATCTTATCAGAAAAGATAGCTTCTTTCTCCACCAGAATTGATCAGTCATTATCAAAATTCACAATTCTGAGGTTGTCATGTCTTCACAGAAATGCATATAACCAGTTTTACTTATGCCTTTGGAAACATCATTGAATGTAGTGTCTTGTGATGACTTATCTAACAGTGCCATTTGTTGACATGTTCTTTTTATGGCAGCCTGTTTAATTCTGCCTCATTTGTTACTGTGCATTCTAACTGTTGCTCCTTAGGCTTCCATAGCTTCCCATCAGCCTATTCATTAACCTCGCCTCTTCCTTTTCTGTAGCCATCTTGGCCCATTGGAAGCTGACATTCTGATTGTCTCTCTCTAGATTTCAGCCCTTCTGGTTGCTTACCTCCTCATAGCACAGACAATGAGTTATGTTCCCCTTGTTAGCGCTCACTATATTGTATGATGCAGCTGCTCTGTTCTTCATGATGTTTTATTGAACAGTCTCTTCAGCCTTTATAGCGATCTCTGCCATTCGCCATGTTATATAATTATGTTGTGTGTTACCTGTACCATATCTAATGCTATGTACCTCAGATATGCTGCATACTTCGTTGAGTACTTTCATTTTTCTTGTAGTTTTACACTGATCCAATCAGTAAAAGTTGTAAAGGATCCTCTGTGTCTATCTCAAGGCATCGATAGGAAAGAGTTTAGCTGTCTGTCAACTCATTCTCCCTGAGCAGAGTGAATTTGCCAGAACAGAGGTAAAATCTGTATTGAGTGAAGACAGATTGTTACAATTCTGAGATAGGAGATGGCAGTTGCTACTGAAGAGATTCTATGTAGACGGGAGGAGGAGGAGCTAATAACTGATCAATTCTGGCAGAGAAAGAAGGAAATGTTTCTGATTAGATATATTACAAAGTTGCTTATTTTCATGTGTACTATTCAACACAACTGTTTAGCTACCAAAGTGTGTATGTTGGCTGAAATTATTTTTTTTTCCCTCCCTCATTACTCTAATATTAGACAGGTACACACGCCTTCTGATGTCAGTGGCCAGTTGCAGGTGCTTATTTTGGGACATCATTGTACCTAGATTTTTTGGTCTCATCCTATTTAGTTAAGGCACAAGGCCATATTTTTTATATATAGAGTAGAAAGCCACGGCACTCAACTGGAGGAGAGGTAGGTGCACAAGTCAGGCATCCGGCCCAATAGACATGAAACGAAAAACTTGGCACTCAAGAAGTATAACAGGAAAAGTTAATTTATTGATGGTGCATCCAGACAAAAAACATAAACGTTTTCGGTCAGTTAAAGGACCTTCATCAGATTATTTCCAAAAAGGACACAGATACCTTGAGACAGCAAAAATTATATGTGCTAGAGAAAGCAAGTTCTCCAAATAGAGGCAGTGATGATGCTGGATGCAATGGAACCATGTATGGCACAGGATATCTCACTGGTTGAAAATGGGACTGTAGCGGCAAAAAATGGCACTGGAATTTAGTGCAGCGTCAGCGCAAGTGCTTTACAAGCTCAACGCTTGACAGGGAGATAGCGCTCAATCGCCGGGTCCAGAGCAGGGCAAGGCGCTGATGGCGTCCTGCCGTCCAGGGAACGCCAGAACTGACCTTGTGATGTGCCGACTTGTTGACTCCAATTTTTTGCCTGGATGCCCACTTCTTGGCTTTTGAATGGATGGACGGACTTCATTTTGTATTCTCCCGTCTGTAATGGCACTCACATGATGCAGTTTGTCAATTTTCTTGGCTGAGAGACCAAGAAATCAATGAGCTGGATGATGCCATTTCTCTTTTCTTCATAAATCTTATTTATGGCTGCTCCTTGATTCGTACCAGTGACCTTTCGCTTGGGAATCAACCTGATTTCACAATGAGCTATTAGGGAATGTGAGATCAGGTTGTATTTTGTAGTTTACAGGAAGAAAAAGATTTTTCCGTCATCAGGAGCAGTAAATATGCAGTGACATGACAATAATCTGCATAACTAATCATATGCTAAATAGTTGAAAGTCAAATTTCTTTATGAGATGGCCAAGATGATTGTCTATAAAATGATTTAGTGGATGGTGAAATATCGGGCCTGAAAGTCAAAAGTTCAAAACATTGTTACCCTTTTGTTCGTCGGTGTACATACAGATTAAGAAGCCATGTCAGTGCTTCCTCCTCAGGACTCTGTAATCATCTGATCATTGGATATAGGGAGCTAACAGAAGCTAATGGGTCCTTGGAGTTCCTGTTAGGTCTGCTATGCAAGCAGGTAGATGAAATTGCCTTGTAACTAGGGCTAATATACCAGCCCCAGTTACAAGGAAATCATCAATAAAAATTAATCTATATATATAATTACTTTGTAATGTCTTCACATTCTGTTCTGTCCAGATGTGTCTGTATCCAAGAATTCCAAGCAGCGGAAGTTCACTGACCGCCATATTGGGACACCCAAGTTATGGGTGTCTCAATATGGAAACTGCTGGTGGTACCAGCCTCTTGCGCGGTACCAACAGCGGAACACCGTCGCACCACACACACACACACTCTATACGCCGTACGCACCACATACACACACACGGCAAATGTGTGATGTGTCTACCGTCAGAGGAAGCCGGTCACATTAAAGGGGTTTTCCCACGAACGAAAGTTCATTATAAAATTTGTCTGTCTGACCGTGTACAGAGCATACCACATCTTCTGGGCAGGGGAGGAAGCAAAAGACAATACTGACATTACAGCAGGGGATCACAGAGGATTCATTTTGTGAGGTAAAATATTTCACTCACTGTTTTTAAACAATATTTTACCTCATAAAATGTATCCTCTGCGATCTCCTGCTGTAATGTCAGTATTGTCTTTGGCTTCCTCCCCTGCCCAGGAGATGTGGTATAGCACATGGGGTACACAAGTCAAAGAAAAGATCACATGAGAGGAGAAGACAGCAGATAGGGGAGAGAGAAAGCGCACAGGGGTGAGAGAGACAGAGCACGGGGGGGAGACAGCTCAAACAACAGCACATGAGGGGAGAACACAGCACAGGAAGGAGAGAAACAGCAGACAAGGGGGATAGCACATGGGGTAGACAGGTCAAAGAAGAGAGCACAGACGGAAGAAGTCAGCACATGGGGAAAGAGAGAGTGGATATCGGGGTGAGCACATGAAGGCAAGGGATTCTCAACACCTCAAAGCCTGCCCCCATCGTGACATTACCACCCTCCCAATGCGACAGCATTGGGCCTCCATCTAGTGTATTAATAAGTAAAATGCTCCCAAAGGTCTTTTAAGACCTTATTGGGGGAAGAGGCAGTGTGTAAAATGAATTAAAAATTAAATACAAATCTTAAAAATAAAATAGAAAAAAAAGCATAACTGAAAAAGAGACACACTGCCAGAGGCAGAATCACTGTTTCTAGCTCCACCCCATTGAAAAAATATGTCCAATATATCAAAATAATTTCTACGGAAGGGAAATACAATTTCCATTTTTTTTTAGCATTCACTTGTGGTCATAGTAAAAAATTTAAAAATGTGAAAAATACACTTAGAAAAAAAAGCATGTAATAGATTTAGCAAAAAAAGCATACAGTATATAATGACACAAAAATTAAGCCCCATTACAAAAAAAAGGCAAAAATTATTTAAATATCCAAACGAGAAATTTTTTGTTACAACTGTTAAAAATGCAGGTATCATACCACCCAAAAATGTGCTTAGTCATAAAGGAGGAAGAATGCCCCTGTCATGGGCTACTTAAATGACGTTTCAGTTTGGTTTGAGTGGGAGGAGGGGGAACATGAATACTGTGAAAAAAAATGAGATTTTCCAATTGTAGGTGCTATTTGTATATTGCCACCAGACGATTTATTGGTACACTGCAGCCTCTGCAAGAGGAAAATATGCCATGATTTTCCCAGTTTGTATTAATTATGAACTACTGTTCTGTTACGCACTCAGGTGACGCATGTGGTTTCGTGGACCCACTGTACCATGGTGTCAGGCTTACCTAGAAGGGGCATAGCTAAGCAGCTTCCAGGTGTTCACTGAAGTGCTTAATGGTAAAGTCAGGCTTGGCAGCAGGTAGCTGCCAGGTACCTCTCCTAGGCAGCCCCCAGGAATGCAGCTTCTGACCCATGAATATGCATGCACCGGAAGGACTAGAGCTGTGTTCAGACTAATGGGTTCTGTATCCTCTGCAGAAGGGTTAGTGACACAGACACAATTCGAGCTCCGTTCAGACTACTAGGTTCAGGATCCACTGCAAAACAGTTACTGACACGGAGACTCAGACAGGGCTGATTTGGAGACTGTTAGAACAGTCGGGATATACGGAATGCATGGATAGGCACACGTTCAGACACAGGTCTCTGATACTGATTCAGGGACTGGCTGCACACTGACCAGGGGACGAGGTTCAGGCATGTCTACACTGTCACCAGGGACTTCCTGTTCAGGACTGAACGCACAAGGACCAGGGAACTTTGGTTCAGGACACTGACCTCAGCAGGACCAGGGACTTCAGGTTCAGGACTCGCCACACAAGGACCAGTGACTTTGGGTACAGCACACTGGCCACATCAGGACTAGGGGACCTCACAACATCACGAGTAGACTACACACTACCTAATAAAACTTTGGGTTGCTTGACACCTCCCTATTGGTGAGGGTGCCTTTTAAACAAGATGACTCCTAGCTATTGGCTGAGAGCCATCTTGCAGGTGTGCTCTAATACTAAATATCTCCCAGCCATTGGCTGGCGGCAATTAACTATGTGGGCGCTGCCCTTTTAAGAGCAGGGGAGCTAGCACTAGATGCTCCACTGGGGCTTAGACGCAGGGGACACGCCACCAAGCCAGGTTAGTATGCCAGCGTCCCTGCATGGAGGAGGAAGGGGAACCATGGAGGGGTGTCAGCAATAGCGTTACTGGTTCTCCATTAGCTCATGAAGTGACATCACCTATTCATGTGGAAATTCAAGCTGGCCCGTAATTAGAGTGAGCCTCAAGTTATCCTCCTCCCTCCTCTTGCCATGCTCGTCTTTTTGTCAGTCAGGCCACATCCTTAAGTAGTACCTGTTCGGTGTCATTACCATCCCCATTTTCATTCTCCTCTTTCGCAAATTCTACTTCAGGTATGCCCTCTTTTCCTTCTCCTAAACAACGGCAAGTATTCATCTTTGATTGTGTGTTGAAGAAACAAGCTTATGCTCCCAGTCATCCACTGGTTTGCAAGTTTTACTTGTGTCTTCTCAAATTGCTGGTGGTGCAGTCACTGCCTTACCAGATTTTGGATTCTTCTGTTTCTTGACAAATACGGGTTTGGGCTCAGCATCTCTGTCTATTGTTCTCACATGCAAGAGATTGTAGGCTGCTTTCAGGACAATAGGTGAGTTTCATGGATCAATGAAGGAATGTTTTTAGTGATAGTGATGCACCACCACATCTGAGACATGTGGTGAGGCCACCACGACGAGAGCTATGTCTTTTTCCACCACCAAATGGTTATTTGTCTCCTCTTACCACTGCTCGAAGTCCATTTAAAGTGACATGACCCCATTCCCAAACATCCACAGGGCACATCATTGATTTCATACACCAACTGCTTGCTTATGCATGGCATAGCAGTTTTACTTGAAGGCTTGGGAGAGAAAAGCCGCTGTCTGTGCTGAGTTCTTCTATGTGTAGGAGGTGCAGCTTTATCCAGGGCACTTTCCATTGTTTCATTATAATGTTTTAGAACAGAATCAGGACATGAAAGAGGAAATAGAAGCCAATGATGACTGCAAATTCTTCTTAGGTTTCTGAGTATTAATGGCACATATAATTTTATAAGTGAGGGTGTCCTGAGCCGGGTGACAGTTCTTGACAGAGAGTGAAAGAAGTTGCAGTCAGAGAGTGGGATAGGGGAGTTAGTAAAATCATACACTGAGCAGAGCCATGAGAAGATTAAGTCTAATATATTCCCATTTTCATGTGTAGGAGAGTTAGTAAGCTGTGAAAGGCTGAGTGGAAGTTAAAGATAAAAGATGAGTGTCAGATGGGGAGAAGGGATCATCATTAGGGAAGCTAAAGTCTCCCATGATGAGAGTGGGGATGTCACAGGCTAGAAAGTGTGGAAGCCAGGTGAAAAAGTTATCCAGCAACTAATGGGGAGGGCCAGGAGGGCGATGCGCAACTGCCACTTGCAGGGAGAAGGTCTGAAAAAGTCTGACAGTGTGGACCTCAAAAGATGGGAAAATAAATGTGTACTGAGTGGATAACCTGAAAAGTACATTTTGTTGTATGGAACAAGCCAACACCTCCACCTAGTCTATTCTCAGGTCTGGCGATATGTGAAAAATGTAGACCACCTTACTATAGAGCAGCAGCAGCTGTGGTGTTCAACTGCTGAATCCAGGTTTTAGTAAGAGATAGAAGGTTAAGATAATTTGAAAGGAAAAAGTCATGGGTATAGTAGAGTTTGTTACATGCTGAACTTGAGTTCCAGAGGGCACAGTTAAAGCAGACAGGAGAAGGCATTCAAAATATATTATTGAGATTGAGGGTTTCTGAGTTTAACAAAGAAGGAGTTAAGCTCACTATTACAAGAGGGGCCTGGTTTAGGGGAGATAGCTACTGTGATGAGGAGAATGAGAACAGAGAGAGTGAACAAATGGTTCACTTATTTGTGTTGTATGGTGGGAGTGAATGGATCTGTGTGTTAGCAGCATATTACCAACCAAATTACCCACTGCTTATCAAAATTCCTCAACTGTGAGATCACATCTTTATTACATGGTATAGCTGTTTGGATGGAAATTCACAAAATAATGGGGCTCAATTATCATCAGCCAAGCAATATTCTCAAGATGCCTTCTACTTGATTCCTATGACATAAAGCTATTATGCAACATATACTGTAGTTTTGCAGAAACAATATTATGGACTTTGTCACATACTATGATTAGTTATTGCTTTAAATGAACATATATATTAATATTTCGTAGATTCTTTGCATGCTGCTAATTAATCTTTACTGTACATTCCTAATATTGTTTAATCACCTCTTGTGCTGCCAAAACAAACATATGTATAACAAAACATGTCTAATTGCAATAATTTTATGGGAGAAGTACTTAATTTTGTGGAACAATTTCAAGGGTGCCAACACTTTTGGCCATGGCTGTGTGTTGAAGGCTTCCTGTAGTTGCAGACACCACGATGTTAACAGTAGATTTTTGTCCTGTAAATTGGGTTCCCACAGACGGACGCCCAACTGGGATGAGAACTCGGAATTTGGAGGCATCTTAAAGAGGTTGTAAAATGCTATGAAATAAAGCAGACATTACAAACTACCGTAATCAAAATTCCCCATACCGGTTTCCTGCCGCTTGTTTGACACTTTCAGGGACCCTCATCGGTCTCTGTAACCTGGCCTTCAGTGATGATGTTTTACACAGATCTATATCTGCTACATCCAGTCATTAACTACGGTGGAGTGCATGGAGATTGCTGCTGTCACGTGTCATCTTGAAATGTTATAACTCGTGGCCAGAATAAAGAGACTACTAAGGGACCTGGCAGGCAGCAGGGGGACATATGGGGATAAGCAAGGTGAGTATTACTGACTTCTTTTTTTGTTCTACCATTCTAAGCTTTTGTTAAAAAAAATTGATATGCTGGATAACAACACCTTTAAACTACCGTATATACTCGAGTATA
>VIAB01005009.1:37549-49821 GCA_009801035.1 Oophaga pumilio | reverse complement strand
CTGCCTGAACATTGCAGCCAGAGGACGCGGAGGACACAGCAGCGAGCAGCGGTGGCCTGTGGACAGGTGAATATCGCATATACTTACCCCTCCTGACACATCTCTGCAGCCCCACTGCTTCTCCCGGTCTCTGGCAGCTATTCCTTCCTACAGCGGTCACGTGGTACTGCTCATTAAAGTCATGAATATGTGCATATTCATGACTTTAATGAGCGGTACCACGTGACCGCTACAGGAAGGAGCCTGAGATCGTGGGAGAAGCAGGGGGGCTGCAGGCAATATTTCTGAAAACGCCACCTTGGAGGTCCTGGCCTTCAGTTTCTTTCCTAGTTCCCTGTAATCATTTTTAAGGCCCTTCCATCTCCCTCTAACTTTGTCATTGGTACCAATGTGTACCAAAACCGCTAGGTTCTTACCAGCCCCACTCAGCAATCGGTCTATCCGATCCGTAATATGCAGAACCCGGCAGTCAACACACTGTTCGGCATTCACAGTCTCGACGGCAGATGACTCTGTCTGTCCTCCTAATTATAGAGTCCCATACCACCAACATCTGTCTTGCCTTTTCTGCACTTCTATTTCCCTTCTTCTTACAGATATCATCCTGTTGAACCCAAACATCACATTTAGGAAAGGTATATCCATTCAATATCAGCTGGTTAATAGTTTTAATAGATGAATAAACGTATTCTCCAGAAGGAGTGCCCGTGGATTTTCCAGTTAAATTCACAATGCTCTAAGGGTTTAAATTACCGATTGACGTACGGCTGTTTCTTATGATGACAGACTTTTGATTTTGTTTGTATGAATGAAGGGACTGGATTTTGGGAAATCTTGTTAGGGCCTCGTTTAAGTGGGCCATGGTTTTTGTTAATAGACACCATTGACATAGAAGGGTTATTGTTTTTCCTCTCTGTTCTACATTCTGTGTGAATAGACAGAATTGTTTTGCTCACGACAAGTGTGCATTCTTTTCTACGAGCGCTCCTTATTTGAGGGCCTAATTTCGTAATTTGGCCTCACAGCTGATCCAGCGATCTGACTTTGAGTCAGAACAAAAATGGCTACAACAACATCAATTGTGATTCTAGGTCACGGGTGTCTATCTATGTATATATACACAATCCTTGTCTAATAAGGGATTTTTTACAAGGATTTTTTCAGATATGTAATTGAGTGTATGGTTGGGGCTGATATGCACAATTATACTTGGATACATTCTGACATTCTAAGATGTATGATTGGATTAGGATGTGTGCTTATTTTAATATTTGCTATGACATTTCTAACGATAAGCAAAGACAGAAATCAATTAAAGGCATTTGTGTAGGTAATAATGGATAAGACTGTTAACACATGCACATTGGTACGCATTGTTAGAGCCGAGAGTATCGTCGTATGGGCCAGTACTTCGACCTTCTGTGCATGCGCCTGGTGCTCGGCAAGAAAGGCAAGACCTCGATGTCTAGACTGCACAGCAGGGCACATGGACACCTGATAGATATATAGATATCTATATAGATATCTATATATATATATAGATATATCTATATATATAAAGTTGAATATGTGTATCACCAACCAATCACGGAGTATCTTACATTTAACCAGAGCTGTATGTATCAAGCCATCTCTAGCTCTCTGCTGACATCAAGTAGACTATTTGTGTAACCACATCTTTATTTCCAACTATAACTGATTAGAGCTTCACAAACTGTGAAAACACAGTTCATTCTTCACCTAGAGTGGGAAAATGAGAAGTGAGGTGCTGCTGCAGTATGAGGCTGTGTATAGAGAAGAGTGAGGCGCTGCAGGTGGAGGCTGTGTATAAGGCGACGGGGACAATGAGAGATGTGAGGGGGAAAATGAGAGAAGTGAGGTGCTACTGCAGCATGAGGCGATTGAGGCACTGCAGGTGAAGGCTGTGTATAAGACGACAAGGACAATGAGAGATGTGAGAGGGAAAATGAGAGAAGTGAGGTGCTGCTGCAGTATGAGGCTGTGTATATAGAAGAGTGAGGCGCTGCAGGTGGACGCTGTGTATAAGGCCACATTCACACGTTCAGCATTTGTTCAGTATTTCACAATACACAGGGGGGGGTCTCACAACGTGTCCTCCCCCTCTCACCCAGCACACTCCCCCGTGTCCCCATATTACTCCGCTGCCCTCAGCCTGTCATAGCCCTGTCATGTCCAGCGCTCAAGCTGGGCTCACGCTGCACAGGGAGGGCTCACAATACACATGGAGTTTCACACTACAAGGTGATGGGGGCTCACAACTAACCACAGTTAGTTACTATGCCCGGGCCACACCGGGCTGTTCAGCTAGTGTATATATAATATATACACCTCGTTGCGACCTTTACCGTTGAGATTATTTGCGTGGGTGCCCCATCAACACATTCGATAGAAGCTCATGGACAGGCACCTTGTTTTGGGCTAATCCCCTGGCGGTTAGGAGTGCATGATGTCATCAGTATGTGTCCCTGTATATGGGAAGTAAGCATAAGCGTGCACGCAAGAGATGGGCATGCCATTTGTTATGTGAATGATTATCCTTCAGTCCATGGGCCTCATGAGGAACCAACCTCCAGAAAAGAAACACGTTGTGGCCAGTATGTGATCAGAGAAGTACAATAGACACATACTGGACTTATCTATATGAACTTTTGAAGGAAGTGGTATGACTTATTGAGGGGATTAGCCTGGTGATGTGTTATATATGCACCTGAATATTGCTAAATTATATTTAGAAATGACACTATACCTTTTGCACAGTTTTGCACATGTGTGACTGTTGATACTATGTTTCCTGTATTACAGAGAGGGAAAACTAGTGTATCATAGAGTCAGATAAAGATGAGCAGTGTGCCAACCTCCGCAGCCAGGCAGTGCCACAAATCATCTAATTGTGGCAGGGCTGGGGACCGAATAATCACAAATAGAGTCTTATCCAACAAAGGATTTATTAAAAACAGAAAGCAGGATATGCTAGCCTGTTATAGTTGTATAACACAACATTTTGTGGGTAATCAGCTGCTGGAGATCCACGGGTCGCCAGACCAGTTGCAAATGAGAAGGAAATATTGATGTATTATTCTGCGCTGCTGGAGAAATTATGAGAAACAGGTTTTCTTATCAGACCTGATCCTTATCATTTCTCCAGCAGCGCGGAATAATCCACCAATTTTTTTTCTTCTCTTTTATAAATCATCTATTATATATTTGAGTGCTATTTTGTACATGTGAAATGTTTGTTTGCTTAGGGTCTTTTTATTATATAATAATATATGTTTTTAGGGGATTTTTTGTTCGCTGAATAAAATCACAGTGTGGACCTAAATGAATTATGCCGTGTTTCTGTTTCATATTCCTTTCTTTTATAGATTGAAGTCTATTGTTCAGGAAGTGGCAAGAGACTACAGAGACAGTTTCCACCGGTAAGTGCTGATTTTCTGTGTGCGCCGAGTTATTGTTGTCTTGTGGTCTTCCATTTAGGGTTCCTTCTCTCTGTCAGTATTAATAGTGCTCTCAATCCGCTGGCTGTTCGATACTAACGCATTAGCCCTATTCAGGATGTTGTAATAAGGCCTTCCTTCGTATTATGGCCACTAGTCCCAGTCGAGCTCGAATCGAACGGTTTGAACGATTTCATAGATTTATGATGTCGTTATGTCAAGTCAGTAGACCCACAGTCAGGGGGGACCTGAGGCCGTCATTCTTCACGGCCACATCACACCCTTTTCATTAAAGCTCGCAATATAGGAAACTGCTTTGTATGATCTGTGGTATTCAAGAATCATTTTAATTATCCAATTCTGATTGTTAACAAACAAAACTGTATGGAGAGCCTGTGTGTTGTGACTGTCACACAGCCACGACACATGCAGCTGCGGCGCCGAATAGCTGATTATCGGGAGCTCTCCAGGTATCCGGGTTCCGATACAGCTATTCGGTAAGCGCAATAGCTTGCCAAATAAGGAGGGAGCCGACGATATTCCCTCATCTCTAGTTGTGACCTGCCAGATCACTCAGTCTTTGCAGGGCGGACTGCAAATCACTTCTCAATGCAAGTCTCCAGTAGCGGAAACGAGGCTCTCATAGACTTGCATTGAGAGCTTGTGAAGTTACCTGT
This sequence comes from Oophaga pumilio, assembly GCA_009801035.1. Taxonomy (NCBI): domain Eukaryota; kingdom Metazoa; phylum Chordata; class Amphibia; order Anura; family Dendrobatidae; genus Oophaga; species Oophaga pumilio. Next base: position 45,686 of record VIAB01005009.1, on the reverse strand, counting down.
GAGTTCCGTACAGTCAGAAGCTGCGATCACAAGACAGCGGAACACGACCAGAGCGGCACCAGGAAGAGCAGAAAACATGGATTAATGATACCAATCCGGAGGTGAAATACAAAAAAAGCCAGAACAAGAGAGAAACATGGCACCTTCTGGATGGGTTTATAGCCCCAACCTAGTACAAACCCACCGACAGAGACTCACTTTAGGAGGTTGTGCAGCAAGCGGGCACAACACTAAGGGAGTCAGTGTATGGTAAATGGCATAGGTCCGAGTGAACGCGGTACCAGCTGCAGCATGCCAAACAGAAGCGTTTTTGGTGTCTGAGTATGCACGCAAAATCTAAATATGAAGTACAGAAAAAATTACTGAGCCGTGGGTGCTTTTGGTTGGGGAAGTCCAGATGGAATACAAAGTGCATCCAGCAGGATGTAGTCTAAATGAATATTTTATTGCTGAAAGGTACTCAAAAATATAAAAAACAACAAACAGGCATAAAGTAGGAGGTAAAAGTCCATGCAATGTGTTTCAGAGCTAGACCAGTGGCTTCATTGGACAATCCACATTGTATTCCCTGACCAGAAGCTACCAAGGCTTAGTATTTTTCTCTTACTTCATGTTAAGATTAAAAAAAGTCAGTGTGTCTTTGCACTGTATTCTTAACACCACTTTGTGCTCCATGACAGACATTTGCCATACTGATCTTGGTACTGTCACTGTACCCATGGGATTAATGCCAAGGGTCCGGCTGATACCTAATGATCAGGGTCTTTCTAAACCTGTGGAGATCAGAGTGAATTCCTTCGTTGCTCCAGGCTATTGACCAGACTAAAAGAGGGAGAGAGGGCTCCTTCTGGTAGCTGATTTGGTGGTGGCATCTAAAGGCCTTTACATTTGGTATCGCTGAAGTAGTTCTGACCTAGAGAATACGGTTATCATGTCACTTACACTATATGATGAGCACTATAAAAACTGAATTCCCCAAAATAAAGCAAGCTGAAAGAAGTTGCAATATTTTTAGTTTTCAAGGCCCAAAATAGCTGCGTCCCAAAGGGGGTTTATTGAAATTGCCCAGCCATGCAGTTCTTGTCAAGTTCTTTAGGTTCTGTCTCTTCCAGCATCTGCTGCTCCTTAGGAGGAGACTTACTGTCAAGGACAAGACAAGGCTGCTGCTCTGTCTGTGACGAACATCCCTAGTGCCGGGATCAGAGGCTCCTGTTAGTTGTACCCAGCCTTATTTGGTCTGTGACAGCCCATCAGCCTGCAAATGTGTAGGGAAACAGATGACCTGATCATTACGGGATTCCCAGGAACTACTGCCCACTCTGTTTAGGTCCTGCGAAAAGGCAGCTTCTACAGGAGGACCCTGATGGAAAGTCAGAGACAGAGGACTTGTTTAGCAATTTTTCTTTCTTGGAAAATCCCTGGGCGCTATAAGTCATATATATATTTTGGCGCTATTGTGAAGAGTATGTACCAGGTGCCACGCGTGATGGTACCAGCCCAAGCGTTGACTCTGCATCATACACAACTCTCGCTCTTCTACAGTAGTCAGTCACGAATAACATTGTGTTATAAAAAAGTATAAAAATTACATAATACAAAGATCTTGGTGAGTGGTGTAAATGGGGGAATAAAAAACAATGACTTTTTTTTTTTTGTTCATTTAGGTATAAAAAATAAATAAATGTGTCACCATCATTTGGATTTGGAGAGTAAAGTGAACATGTCATTAATACAATAGAATGAACACTGTGAAAGCGAAACCCTAAAATGTGTTGAATAGCTTTCTTCTCCTCCGTCCCATCCCCAACTACTTGTCACATACAGATACGCACACGTTCACGCAAATATGCACACACACATTCACATAGACACATGCACAAAAACTATTCATCTTAAAATTCATCTAGACGGAGCATATCTATTCTATTATTTCAAAACACTGTTTTTCGGTGATTACTTTGTATCTCCGTTCATACTGCACCCACACACACAAATGATACACCATTTGAAAGGTAAACCTGCCCCCTTCAGCAAGAAAATAGCCAAACAAACCACACATCCTCGTTTTGATAACAAAATACAGGTTAAACATTAATTTTCATAAACCTGCAGTAAGGACAAATGACCTGTAGGTGGCACCACAGTACCCCAAAGCACACTACCACAAAGCTGCTTACAGACATCACAAACAAATCCAAACATTTGCCTTAGGGTCTTCCCAGCTTGCTCAAGTGCTTGTCCAGCCTATTTCAGGCACATTGGAGGATTGCACACTTCACTGCAGGTGACTCACATATGCAAACACATTTGTAAACATGCACTGCTTTTTCGCTGATTACTTCACCCCACACACACACAAATGATACACCATTTGAAAGGTAAACTTGCCCCCTTCAGCAAGAAAAGAGCCAAGCTACACATTCACGATTTTATCACTAAATACAGTTTAAACATTTATTTTCATAAACCTGCAGAAAGACAATGATCTCCAGGTGGCACCTCAACCGAAAGACATTTTTTGGCCTCTACTTATCAAACCAATTTATTGAATTACCAATCTACATATATAAATACCTGTCTGTGTTCATCAGCTCATGAAATACATTTACATTTGACCAGCTTGCTATTTCTGAAATTGCCTGCTCCCCCGACGACCAATGTGCGAAAATTTTGCACGGGCCAAGCTAGTTTGTACATATTTGTAAAAAAAAAAATAAAAATGAATAGTGTTACATCAGCATAAAAATGAAAAGGTTATTACTGATATGATAAAAATAAAAAAAAAACTGCTGAAAGCCAAATTAGTAAAAAGTTGTGATAATTTGACATATCTTGCAAGTTGTGTTTTATTTATTATTTTTTGTACATTTTCTTCGTAGAGACTTTCAGTTTGGGCATATGGATGGCAACGATTACATTAACAGTCTGCTTATGGAGTAAGTTGCTTCAATGTTTCTCTATTTTCAGTTTCCCTTATAACTATGGTAGTTGGTGTCAAAAAAAATTCAGTGTCAGTGGTCTCACACTCTCTAAGATCCCATAGAAATTGAAACACCCGACAAATGTATTCTTCAAATAGAAATATTTTTATCCAATAAAATGTCAGGATATCTACAAAAAAAAAAGTAGTTCACTTTTGATGCATACTGCTACCTTAGACGGACATTTGTTGTAAGTCCACAGGAGAAACTCCTACACGCTGAGACACCGCAAGGAGGAACCTGTGTGACATTTCTGGGGTAACCTCTAGCTTCTTGATGTTTGAAGAAGAGGGCGGTTACCCCCAACAGAATGTCGTGAAGGGTCAAAAATATATTGCTAAGTCTTCAATGGTAACAGTCATACCTTTTTAGAAATGTAAAGTGTTAAGTTGTGGTTTGTATTAGTTATTAAAAATAGCAAAAAACTGGATTGTCCATATGTATATACTGACGATTTAGCCTCTCCATTAGATTCAGATCCAATGTGACGTTTTGTAGCTTGATTAAAGCTGGAATTGGCGTCCATGTGGCTGGTGGGTCGTTGTCCTGCCATATATGATTAGAATGTGATCACTTGCAGCGTGACAGTGGCTTGTTGTATTTGCCCGTCTCTATTTGCAGTGAGGTCCAGGTGCCCACCATCGTTGTACTCAACACTTCCAATCAACAGTATTTTCTTCCGAGCATGAAAATTGAAAATACCGAAGACATGATTCAGTTCATTAACAGCATTCTAGATGGAACGGCAGAGGTGAGCTACTATACATATCCCGCTCACGTTTCTAAAAGATAATTTCTGATAAAATATACATGAAGATTAATGCTTCTAAAACTGTATAGGGATGCCATGACGATTCTTGTACTAATGAGTTTAAAATTGTAATTGACCAAATTTTATTATGTCTTTAATAAAAAAACAAACAAAAATGAATATGTAATGAATGGTTGGGGGGGAAAGGTTCATTTACCTGCCATTTCTCAAGCTGATCACAATGGCTGTAATAGAGTACTGATGAATCCTGTTTACTGATAATGATGAAGGCCTGGGACCTGCAGTATACATTAGGTTGTGCCAGTGCATAGTTGTGCTCAAAGGCAGATAGGCGGATATATTATAATTGGGGGAAAAAAATGTTCCAAAAAAGGTAAAATACATATTGTTAACAGTGAGGGCAAACAAAGATACAAAACCTATAAGTTGTACGAGTACTTCTTATAACCAGATTTAGTATCATTATTCCCACATATTTGGTATCCTCATAACCATCATGAGATGTATTAGAAAATAATATGCATACTTATTATTAACTCAGTGATTTACATTGTGAAAGTAAAAAAAAAACCTATTAACCTTGCATCTTACCCTGCAGCTGATGGCTGATTTAATTCAGCCATTATGTTCCTCTAACAGCGGGGTGTGGAGCTGAGCGTCGCCCACGGCTGTTAATCTCTTAACTGCCACTGTAAGCCTCAGACTGTGGCATTTAACATGCGCTGGCAGGGCAGCACATTATTACATACACCCAATCGGCGCGCATCTGACATGGTCACACGGCGCTGATGGTTTGCCATGATAGCCGGAGGTCTGCTGTCGTGCGTCTCATGATGATTCTCCTGTGAAATCCAGCATGTAGCTGGTGTTCATTGGAGATCGTGATTTTCACTATACATAGCAATGGTGATGCATTCCTTTATATAGCACAAGCAAGCAGATGATTAAGTCCCCTAAGGGGACTATTAAATGCAGTAAAAAAAAAAAAGTTTTTCAAAATATAAAAAACCTACAAGTTCAAATCACCCACCTTTTGCCCCATTAAAAATAACATAAACTCCCAACTCTCCCATTAATCAGCTGTTATTTGCTCCAGTGTCCATTGGAAGCAAGTACATTTGAAAGGAGTTGCTCAGCGCAGCTTCATGCAGTGTGTAGCCTCAGCTGCATGGTACTGCAGAACATCTCCTGTATAAAATAATATGGATAGGTCATCAATATTTTCTGCCTGGAGAACCCCTTAAAACCCTTCCCGCACCTTGATATACATGTACATCATACTCTGGAGCCCTTTGCATACACTACAGGTTACATGTAATAGCAGCAATCGCTCCTGCAATACACTGGGTGTGATAGGAGATTGTGATATTTAATATGGAGGGCAACACAAGAAGTATAAGTACAATACAAATGATCAAATAAACACAGGAACAAGTACTTTAGCGGAACAAAACAAGGAGTAAAATGCAAAAGAAAGTTTTAAAAACTTAAATAAAAACATGAATCCCCCTAGTTTCCCCATCCAAAAATAAAGAAATGATTTTCAAGAACATATTTGATATCGCTGCATCCGTAAAAGTCTGATCTATACAAGCACAAAATTAATCCTTATGGTAAGCGGTGTAAAAAAGAAAAGGAGTAGAAAAACAGTTGTCTTGTTTGTCACCGCACCTACCTGAACAAAAATTCAATGAAAAGCAATTGTCATGTTCTATGTATCCTAAAATGGAATCTGTAAAACTACAGTTCGTTTCACAAAAACAAGACCTCCCATCGATAGAAAAGTAAAAAGACATCAAAACATCTCAGAAAAATGGTGACACAAGCCCTCATATACCTATGTTGCAACAAAAATAAAGTATAGCTCTTGGGGAAAAAGTGGGGGGGGGACAAAAATGAAAAATGGCCCCATCTCGAAGGGATTAAAGAGTGCCATACATTTTTGTTAACTTTTTTTGTTGGGCAATGTACAAGGTTCTAAGGCATCAGTGAAGGGTTAAATCTTCATCTGTTATTCATTCCATCCAAAATTTAACGATCTATGCTTTTTTGCAATTGCTATTAAAGTACTGTGCAGAAAGAAAGGTTACAGATTGATACTAATTTTTCTTTTTTTTTTAATTTCAGGCTCAAGGTGGTGATGGAATTCTGCAACGTATCAAAAGAGTTGCTTATGATGCCAGGTCTACCGTAGTAGTAAGTAAAACTGTACTGGGGTTTATACAGCTGCTAGTAGGATTTTTACATTGGTAATAAAATTGTTCTTGCACTGCTAATAGATTTGTCTACTGGAGAAACATTTACTTGGGTTATTTAGAAATACATAGAATGCAAAATAAATCTGGAAAAAACACGACTATAAGCACAGAATGACTGCTCAAACCAAGTCCAGGCGCACAGTGCATGATGGTGGGGCGAAACATTTATATTCACCTTCCCACCTGTTTTGTTTTCCATGTATGTCTGCTCTTCTCTGACTCTATAAAGCCAAAGCTGTCAATCAAAGATTAAAGAACAGAGCTGGAGATTGAAGGAATTCAAGAAGGTGGAAAAGTGTAGTTAAATGATTGGCCACGCCAAGGGTGCACCGAGCGACGGTACTTAGTTTGAACAGTAATTTTGTGCTGACAGTCCCTTTAAAGGGTTCCTCATTTGAATATTTTTTTATTTTATGTCCATAAGGCTTAAGCTCTTGGAGATAAAACAAAATCTAAATTCCTTATCAGTATGTCTTTGGAGTGTGGGAGGAAATGAATCCAAACACGGGGAGAACATACAAACTCCTTGCAGTTGTTGTACTCAGTGGGATTTGATCCCACGACCCCAGCACTGCTAAGCAACAGTGCTAACCACTGAGCTACCCTGCTCCCTCCATCAATATCTTTGGTGGCAGCATGAGCCTCTGAGCCCAGTGACAAGCTGCAGCGGTCACTGTTTTCGTCACATCATGACTAAAGCCTGTTTACAAAGACAAAGCAGTCCTGGAAGAGTTTCTCGGAGGATGGTGAGTAACTGCTTAGGTTATTTCAAGTGAGCTCAAGCCATTGGACCAAAAAAAACAAAAGGTGGGCACATCCATGTATTTATGTATGTTGCAGTTTAGTAATAGCAGCTGGTCTTCACTCCTGCGCCTGTCATCCTTGTTCCTGGAACTTGGGAGCCTCCTATGCGCACTAGGCCTCACGGTGTTAGGTGGAACGCACTTCATGACTTTGCGTGAGGCCAAGTAGCCAAGCTTCATGTAACATCATGACATCTTAGTGATGAGCTCAAGTGCTCGTTAGTCGAGTTTGCCTACACTGCTTGTGTATGCATCAAGTATCGCTGGTACTCGAGTGACATGTTCGAGTCCCCGCAGCCGCATGTTTTGTGGATGACAGTCTGCAGAGATTCGAACATGTCCCTTGAGCATCCGCAATACTGGGTGCAAACTCGAGTAACGAGCACATGCGCTCATCACTAATCTTTGGGTGTGATAAGTGCAGGAGCTAAAGACCAGCTGCCATGAAGGACCGGACAGGACGCCGGGTCAGGCAAAGTAAATGGAATTGCTTATCTCGACTTATTTGACTTGTCTTCTATCAATCACTGATATAATATAGACCGATATAAAATTCAAATGTTCTTATAGATCTTTACATTTTATAACTAGTGTAAAATGGTGTGTGACGCCATTGTGACCTCTATCAGGTGTAAAGCATCCATAATCCTTCTCTGTGTTTCCAGTCTGTATTTAAGAGTTCCCCTCTGCTCGGCTGCTTCCTCTTCGGTCTGCCACTGGGTGTCATCAGCATAATGTGTTATGGAATCTGCACAGCCGACTCAGATGACGGCTCCGAGGAAATGACCAGAAAGGACGTAATTGATCCAAACGTGTCAGACGAGGGCAGCGACGAGGAGCAAGACGAGGACAGAACTAGAGAGAACTCTTCAGAGGTGACGGATGAAGATCAAGAAGAAAAGGATATTATGGAAAAGAAGAAAGATTAACTTTTATGAAAATTGGATTAACTAGGATTCCAAAAGAAACTTATTTATTAAATTCAACCACTGACACAGCTTTATTAAAAAAAGAAAGTCTAGAAAATAAGAAAAAGAAATGCTTCACTGGTTCTTGGCATGCAACTTCATTTTTAGGGCATCAAGACTATTTCTCAAGCGTTATAGAATTTAATAAAAAAGCTTTGAAAATAGAAGAGACACCTATGGAGCTTTTATTATACCTCTGTCCTCCAAAAGGTTTATGTTTAGGCTATGTGCACACTTTGCGGATTTTTTGCGGAAAAATGCATGCATGAAGAATCCTATTACTAGAATGCATTCCTCTATTTTTGAGCACATGCTGCGTTTTTTTCCGCGAAAATAAAACGCATCGTGGAAAAAA